>ML119776.1:0-129170 GCA_003788565.2 Ascobolus immersus RN42
GGTCGCATGCACGCGCATTCATTTCTCGTAGCTTCGGTGAGGAAATTGGTTCCAAAATCCACGCACACTTTTCGTTTTTTTGCGCCCCTTTGGTCAACTCTGCGGCACAGAGCTCGGATTCTACCTGCATCTTACCGTTTATTAATAGGGGTCCTCAGTTCTTCCTTCTGAATTCTGAATTTGAATCTGCAGCCAAGGTTGCTGTTAGTGGGATGAAAAAGAGCAAGTAAAGCCAGGTTCTGGTGGGTTGCCGCTTACAATTCAGATTCAAATCCAGAGAGCTCAAGTTGGTGTTTGGATTTGGATTTGGATTTGAATTGTCGCTAAGCTTCCAGAATTGGGGAAGGTATGCCCACTACTGCACTCCAAGACGCCAGACTTAACCATCTACAGATCTTGGACATTAAGAGAACTGGCAGAGCAGCAACATATTCTGAGTTGACATCCTAACAAAAGAGATTCCATCTGCAAGTGATAACGCTACTTGAATTCAAATTCAGAATTCAGAAGAAGAACTGAGGACCCCTAATGTCACAAACCTCACGGCAATCTGGAATATAGTTAATGCATCTCGACCTGTTTCAGGTCAAGCGGCTGCTTCGATCTCAGTACTTCAGAGCGCTGATTGGCCGGCGGTAGCGGAGCAATGCCAGAGATAATGTTCATGAGATGCATGGGTTGGTATCCCCTCAGAAGTGTGGCACACTTCTTCATCTTCGATAGAATCCGTCTTTACTGAAACTGCGACTAGAATCAGCCATCCTTGAAGTCAGAGCTTGAACGCCAATCTCTTCGCGCTCACTGAATATTCGAGCTCGAGCTTACCTGTAACCTGCACGTCAACCAACTTCAGATACGCCAAAGACTGTGAGGCACGATGGCAGAAGCTCTTTCTCTCGCCGCCTGCATCGTTCAGTTCGCCGACCACGCCAGAAAAGTCGTCGTTTGGAGTTTTGAGCTGTACGGCTCTGTGGATGGCGCGACGGAGGACAACGAGAAGCTTGAGAAATACATCCAGGATGTCGCAAATTTCAACGCAGATATCACAACGGAAAAGGGTAGTTCTTCTTGGACAAAGGATCTTGCACCGGACGAAAGAGTTGCCATCGAGGAGCTTGCCGTTATGGCGGAGAGCTCGGCAAAGGATCTTCTGCAGATTCTCCAGGGACTGAAGGCGGCCAAGGATGCTGGAGGGAAGGGTGCAAACGTCCAAAGTCTCATGAAGGCCATCAAGACGATGATGAAGAGCGGGGAGATGGAGAAGATCCAGAAGCAGATTGAGCAGTTGCAGGCCCAGATGTCACACCGTGTGCTTCGTTCTATTCTGTAAGTAAGACCGATTGTCAACCAAGTTGCAAATACTCACTACTTTTGCAATATTCAGGGATGGCCAGGTCTCCGCTGCCGAACAGGTCCAAGGGTTGCGACAACAATTGATTGAAATCAAGCAAACCATCGATGGACTTAAACCGGAGTATCGGGCAGGCATCATGGCTGAGAACGAGGATCCTGCGTCCATGAGCGAACCTATGAAGGCCGAGGTTTCTCGCTTTTCTGAGCTCGTACAGCGTCAGTGCTTCTACCCCAAGCGGTTGCTCGAGGAGCTGCGGTATTCCACTATGACGAACCGGGGCAACCAGATCAAAGAAAGCTTTACAGGGACCTCAAAATGGGTCTATGAGGAGGAGAGATGCAAACCCTTTCTGAAGTGGCTGGAGGTGGGAAGTGGCGTGTTTTGGTTCTCAGGGAAGGTGAGTATTTTTTGTATAATTGCTATGGGAGACCAGACACTAACTTTACTTGATGCATCAAGCCAGGGAGTGGTAAATCGACTCTCTTTAAACACATCCAAGGAGAGACCCAAACGACTGATGCGATTGGAGCCTGGGCAGGCAGCTCAAAATTGCTAATTGCATCTCATTATTTCTGGATTTCGAGCGAAGATCCCTTACAAAGGTCTCTGGAAGGGTTCTATCGCAATATCTTGCATCAACTCTGTGTGGAAGAGCCGGACCTGATTCCAATTTTGTTTCCCTACGAAGATCGGTCGAAAGATTTGGCAAGCCGGTTGCGGTTTGCCCTCGACGCAAACCGGCTGAAAGAAAGCAGCATTCGTCTGAACTTGAGATACTTTTTTTTTATAGATGGATTGGATGAGTTTCAAGAGAGTGGAAACAAGTATAGTGATGTTCAGATTGCATCTATGATCTCTGAGCTCGCATCCATGCCATTCCTCAAAATCTGCGCTTCAAGTCGGCCAGCATCTGCGTTCGAGCAAGCTTTTGGGAAACGAACTTTCCAAATTCCGGAAACTCACGAAATGCTACCCCAAAGCATTATTATTCAAAATTTTACATTCCGAGACATGGAGAAAACGGTGCTGGAGAAATTCGTGAGCCGTCCGAACTGGGTCTGGACAGTTGAGAAAGATCCCAGATGGGAATCTATAGGGTCTGTCATTGCTACCAAAGCGGAGGGTGTCTGGCTTTGGACGGAGCTTGTCATGCGGGATCTTGGAGCAGTTTTAGGGGAATTCTCTCGGGGAGAGGATTATGATAAGATCATGGCCCTTCTCGCAGAATATCCATCTGATTTGGACGACCTGTACATGCTGATCTGGGAGAAAAAGGTGGATCCTGCGCATAGGACGACTGCTATCCTTATTTTCTCAGTAATGTTACAAGCTACTACTCCCATATTCGCCTCTGACATCCGTTTTCTACTTCTGGAACAGCAAATTTCGACCTCATCTGCTGCGAGCGGCAACTACGACTGTTACATTCAAAACTCTTTAGACGCCACAAATCGATACCCGCGAAGCCTCTGTTATCTCGATGGCATCCGGTCTCAACTGCATAATCGATGTAGTGACTTCTTGGAGATCCCACAACTGCCACCAACATTGCTAGGAATTATGAATAAAGCACAAGACGAGAATTATCAGTCGCGTTCTGTCAGAGACTTGTATGCAGCACGGGTAGCCTTCATTCACCGTTCAGCTAAGGACTTCCTGGCCGCTAATATTGCTGCATTTCGGCAGTCCCTTGCTAGTTCGACGGGATATCCGCAAGAGCCTGATAATTCCGTCCCGCTCCATCTATTGTCTATGGCAATATCTGTTGGTAGTCTTTCGAGTTTCAGTCGTGGCGACAGCCACAGTTCGTTTATTGACGATGATCTCGAATCGGTATTCAGGGACTGGTTTCGTGCAAGATGGCATGACTTCTTCTTCCATGCCAGCAGAATCGACACCGAGTTTCGCAATATTTTGCGATTGAGTGGTCCGAAGCAACGCACATCAGCTAAAGGACTGGAGCGGCTCAGTCCGGAGTATGCATATGATCCACAGTCGGTAGTTGGGAGACAGTTTCAAACTTATCTTCGTCTTGTAACGGTCGTGTTCAGCACCGTTGCGGTTCGACCCCGATCCCAAGACAAACCTGACACTGCCAGTTTTTGGTACCGGCTATATCTGGGCAGGGACTCTGGCGATTCTTGTCGTATCTCTTATATCATCGACTATTGGATTTTTGATTGTTACAGATGGGCCGCAGCCGATGGACCAGCCGCCGTTTCGGGTGTTGGAAGAGTTTCTCTTGAGCAAGAGGAGACTATCCAAAAGTTTGTGTTGAGAAGTCGAGAGCGAGTTAGAGGACCCGACGCCGTGTCCATTGTCATCGGAACGGTAGCACGTTTACATCTTTTCCTCCTCCAACACCATGGAATAAAAGTCTGGCGTAAACAACGGATGCGGAATTCGCAGTATACTTCTCTAAACTTCCTGCTGGCAATGTCTGTTTTTCCAAGCGGGATTCCGGAAGGAGATGCGATGCTAGGCCAGCAGATGAGTTATTCTTTCGACTACGAAGTGATACGCTTACTCCTAGACCTTGGTGCCAATGTTAACCAAGAGATCCCAGTCGAATGGCGGAATAAAAGCTTCGATGTCCGGACCATAGAGCCCGGAAATCGTCATGATGGTTTGGTTAGCTCACGGCAGGCGGCTGACACTATTTTCGAGGCATCTATGTATGTTCTCGCTACGTTTACTTCTGCTATGGGTAGTAATCAAAGGGATTATTCGGGACTTCACTCTTCTTCGGCCGAGAATTTAATCAGTATACTTTTGAAAGGAGGGGCCGACACCAAAGTCTTAACCACGTCTAAAGCTGCTGGATTTACCTTTGAAGAGCTATTAATCGTTTACCCAGGCCCTTATCCAAAGCCTCTCAAGTGGCTCCAGAAGCGCTCAAGTAAGAAATTCTTCGAAGGTCCGCGGGTTACTTCGACATTTCTGAAAGAATTTGATGAGCTCGAGAGACGGGGACATGGGACCATTCGAGACTTGGTTAGGGTTTGTGGTAAGGCTTTTTCTTCAACGCCATTCGGGAGATCTAGAGTTTAGGTTGAGGTTTTGATGCCAGACTCAATGTCTGCCATCAACCACTGTGGGAGGATGTTTCATACAAGTTACTGGTTCTTAGCATACCTCGAACCACCTTACCTATTGTATTTTCTATTTAATTTCTTAGCATACCTCGAACCTCCTTACCTATTGTATTTTATATTTAATTTCTGAATACCGTTCCTACCTGATACCGTTTCGATACTTTTCTACCCGTCGTGTCTCTCTCTGTATAGAACATCAGTTAAATCTACGTGCTTCGAAACCCTCTCTCACTTTGCATGTACTACTTGTTAATTTGGTTACGCATAAAACAAGGGACCTCCCGTAGCTCGTTACAGTAAATGCAGAGGATACGGCCTTCTAGATACATCTTCTTAGATACAGCTTTACAATTCCATTAAACCATGAGAAGCTGTATTGCAATTGCAACCTGGGTGGCTGCTAAGAGTTGAATCAATTATAATGGCTCACGTACCTAGGTAGTTGGCATGAATACAGCTTTTGGGGATACATATAGGCCCCGAACCCCACCTGTATTTGATGCGAATTCAGATTCGCGAATAGAACCGCTACAGCTCAAATAAGCAATCAAGCATACCGATTCGCTATATTTAAGCGACGGAAATTTTGGAAGAAAGCAGACTTATTAACCAACGGAATCGTTCCATAGCCTCGAGGTCTTGTCATCGTCACTGGGCATGGAGTCGTTGCGAGCCTAGAGACATCGGAAAAGACTGGCCGTCTCACACAATGCAAAACAAGCAGGCATACATGCACTCAGATCATCAACATTCCACTCCATCGGGATAAAACTCAAGCAGGAGAACCAAGAAGTTTTTATTCATGAAAACCGTAGATCCATAAAGCGCATAATGAGAAAAATTAATGAAAGTAATGGCAATATCGACAGCAGGAGATGCTCGCAAGAAGAAGGACAAGGTATTTCTCCGCACACGATTAAATCCCAAGTACGTTATAAGAGAGGAAGAGAGAAGAAGAAAAAAAAATAGAATAAAAAATAATAATCATAGGGAGATGATGGATCAGACAGTTGGACGGGCGACGAGAAGTAGGGCGGACAACACGCAGGCGAAGAAGATGACATGACAATTTTCCTCTCATGAGAATCTTTTGTTTACCATTCCTTCTTGATCTCGAAGGTCCACTTGAGCTCGAGGTACAAGTTCTGGTCGTCATCCATGAATCTGGAGAGAACGTGGTAGGTACCACGGTAGAGAGCTCCGGATGGAGCCTCTTCCTCAGCGACTATGACAATTGTTAGCGAGGTTCTCGTGAGCGTCCACAGCCAACACAAGCGAGCAAGATGCTCAATGAGGCGTGTACGGAGAGAAGGGAAACTTACACTTCTTCTCGTAGTAAGGCTGAGCATTTGTGGTTGGACCGTAAGAACCCATCATCTCATCTCTCTTGTCGACCTTGATACCCTTGCGCTTGACGAGCTGGAGGTATCTCAAGCCCGAGATGATGTCGCCAGCAACACGGAACTTGACGCGCATTCTGTACTTGGCTCCCTCCTTGATGGTGAATGTCTTCTTGGAGAGTTCCTCCAACTGGCCGGCCTTGCTGAGATCCAAAACGACGTCGTCACGACCGGCGACCTCGAGAGCGAGCTCCAAAATCTCAACCTAATTTCCCAACAACAACACCGGTCAGCATTGACTCGAGGGACGAATGGGAATTGCAATTGCGAGGGCTCTTACCTCTGGCTTTCCGGTAGCGGTACCGGTGGTGTCGGCGGTGATACCGAGGGAGGCCTTCCACTTTGCGAGGGATTCGTCGTTGGCATCTACAGCGCACACCAGTCGTCAGCATTGTCCACCAGCAAGTCGAAACCCATTCGAAGCAAAAAAACTCGACAGGGCGAAAACAAAGACACGATTGTCGTGATTGTCAGGGACGTACCAAGCTGAGCATACTCGTCAAGGGCCTTCTTCTGTCCGGGGTTGTAGCTGGATATCACGTCGTTAGCGCATAGCCCCTGGCGGGACCCCCTTCAGTTGGACGAACCCCTCGGTCATGGTTGGCTTGAGGTCATCCTCGTCTCTCTGTGGTGCGGACATTGTGGGTGATGGAGTTGTAGGTGGAGGGATAGGTCGGTGGTTTTGGGTTGTATCGGTGAGGATCTCGGGTTTGTGACGGAGGTTGAAAGGGTCGGAGTTTCGTAAGGAGGTGGTGTTGAGCGGTAGTGGAAGGTTTGTCACGATGTTTAAGGGCGGGCTTCAGAAAGTGGGGTGGGTCTATTTATTGGTGTCCTTGGCGGGGTCCTATTCCTCTTCCAATTCAACACTTTTTGGGGAGCAGCTTCGCCTTCGCCTTAACGAAAAAGACAGTGACAGTGACAGAGAAGCCTCCTGTTTCGAACGCCTCTACATTTACACGCAAAAGAACGAGTTTGGGACATGTTTTCGCCTCTCGACAGCAATCGGATTCACCAGCCTACATCACGGAATTGGCTGGTGCCCAGCAGCCTAGTCCTTTGCTAGGGAAGGACTCAGGAACAACATTCTTGTTAGGGATGTCTTGCATAACCTGAGCACTTCTTCGTTGTGGTGAGAGGACGCAGGAGGCTGTGGCTGGAGGAGCCACTTACCCCTCTCTCGTTTGGCGGGGAATCCCTAGACAGGGTGTAACTGCATAAGCCCACATGAAGAGACGTTGAAGATGGTTGGCTGGAATTGCAACTGCTAGACGTTCGAGATCTGTGACAGGGACACAACGATGGTGCACTTTCGAGGGAGGACAAGGCGTGTCACGACGATTGAGAGGTCTACTTATCGTTCCAGGCCTTTGGCCAATGAGGACACGGAATTGGGTTATCATAGCCGGAGCATACTGCAGAGTTGGGATCTCTCCGCAGACTGCAGTTGTTTCGTTTTGAATTGATGGTTTTGATAACTCATGATAATTCACAAAGTTTCATCGTTATGAGCTCGGTTACGGAGACTGTATGAAGTATCTGACGAGAATTCGGGTCAGCAGGTTCCTTCGGGATTGCAATTCGGCATTGGGGGCTTTCTGGATAACGGACGAGGTCGGAGGAACACCGTTGAACGGACAAATTGCCCCGCAGTGCCCGCACGCACAAGACCGTAACGGAACAATCAAGCGGCGAAAGAACGTGGTCGGCATGCACTTATGTTTCCCAATCAGGCCAGATTGGCCAAGGATCGGATTGGGAGCCTGTCGTGATGGTGTTTACGCGTGAAGTTGCAGGCTTCATCCTGGCGGGTGACCTTTATGCGGATGCAAACTGTTCATCTCGATCATTTCGCCGCTAGTGGCTGTTTCCCCAGGCTTGGTTGTTTGCATTGCGATTTGACAGGCTGTTCATTTCTGAAGCTCAAAGGTGGTGTCAACGTCGAATTGGAATTGATACGCCGACTTGGGAGTATCGCGATGAGAATTGTATGGTGCTGAATGCAGAATTCAGCGCTGCTGGATGACGATGGAGGTGAAGCGAGCAAGCAATGTCCCGTCGATGACATCTGAATGCAAGTTAGATAGATGCAATCAATGACAACTGGATTATTCAGGTCCTAATAGGAGCCATTCAATTATAATTAAGGGACAGTATTATGAGGGGGTGAAGACAGTCCCAACGGCAAGTGGTACATGCAAATTGACACCTCAAGAACTTTTGAAGATTGAAGAAAGAAACCACCATGAAGATGAATTCTCGTGCAAAAAGAGCCTCCGATGGAGTGTTCCGCGTGGAAATGGCCACTGCTTTCTGTTGAGGTTCTGGCGAGCGCAAGGACCGACCGGCCTCCTCTTAATCACTACACTAGCAACCCCCCCATAGCGAGATCGAAACAATCCTGAGAAGGCTCCCACGCCAAAACAACAACTCTTCACCACAACAACAAAACAACAAACGACCGACGCCCTCCAGAAGCATCCTACGATATCCCCGATACCCCTCCTCATCGATCTACAGTTGCCCCAGTGACTGATACGACGGTTATTGTGACTTTGACTGCATCTTCGTAAGTGGATTCCCTCTTGTTTGCGCTCCTTCCGCTTTTTGGAATTGCCCTTTTGCTCGTTGCTGTGGGTCAAGAACACTGGCTCGCTCTTTAATTCCTTCTTCCCCGCTACACTTCACTCGTCTGATTTCTCGCCCTTCCCCCCCATCGCCATTTTTCACCAGCTTTCTACCCTATCCACAACACTATTTTCTTCTTTGAAGCCTCCAATCAAGAAGACTCTCCTCCCTAAAAAGAGGCTTACATTGTCGTTTGTTGTTGTTGGCTCCCCTTCAATTGCGAATTTGTTTCTCCACCAAGCAACAATCTTCATACACCCCCCTGCCAGAACCCCCCTTGTTGGCGAAGCAGCACAGAACTTCTCTCTGTCTTCTCTCCCATTTTTCATTTTCCCCCGTAATTGTCACCCCCAAATCCTTTAACCCTACCCCGGCGCGAAAATTCCGTTGAGAAATCATCCTCATCCCGATGGCCAGAACAGCAAAGACCCCAAAGTCCAACCCGAACACCTACGAAGCAGTGCCGGCTTCAGACGCATCGCCCCGAAACACGCGCCGGTCAACAAGAGCCTCTAGCAAAGCCACCAACACTTCCGCCAGCGCGCACTCTCGACAAAACAGCGAAAGCTTGAGGAGCACTCCAGTGCCAAACAAAATGGTCCGCTCGTTGCCAGAACGTTTCAATCCGCGTCTCGCCGATGACGTGCCTTCATGTACGTGTCCTCTTCTCTCTACCATCAACACCTGCGCATTGCGACTGCTACTCGAGGAGGATCGATGCGATCATGCTTCGCGATGATGGATACGTGTTGGATTTGAGGATAAGGGACTAACCGGGCGTTGTAGATGATACTTTGGTCAAGACGCGGAAGAACGGAGTCACGAATTTGGGACTCAAGGGAGGAGACGGAGGTCTTTTCTCATATGTTCACTTGAAGGCTCCTCTTCCAAAGGGCCTTGTCTCCGAGATCTTCACTCCACCAGTGCCAGAGTGCTACTTTCTTATGAAGAGGGCTTCAGATAACTTTGTTTCTGCTACTGGAATGTAAGGACTCGACGAACGAAAAGTGCAAACGGATCACGATGATTAACACGTGGAACAGGTTCAAGGCTGCCTTCCCCTGGGCTAAGAGAGCAGAGGAAGAAGAGGAGAGACGCCACATTAGAGCCACATACCCAAATACCAGCAAGGAGGAGACTGCTGGCAACCTTTGGGTCCACCCAGATGATGGTAAGAGCTTTTCCCCAATGAGAGCGAATTCCGCTGACATTCTTTAGCCCAAATTCTTGCTGAAGAGTATGGCATGTACGTTTGGATCAAGGCCCTTCTCGATCCAGTCCCAGTCGGAGCTGGATCCGGCAAGAGAACCGTCCCCAGTACCCCAGCACAGGCCGCTACCGAATACTCTACCCCACGCGCACCACAGACTCCAGAAGAGTCCGGATCCCCAGCTCCATCGGAGAAGCCAATTCGTCGTTCAGCTCGTTCGGTCTCCCCAAGCAAGTCGGTAGCATCTCCTAGGAAGAGAGCCATGAAGACTCCTAAATCGAGAATCAACAAGGACCTGGAAATCCCGGATTTGGCCCCACCAAAGTCCAGCAAGCTCTCAAAGGTCGAACAAGTCGCGGAAGTTGAGGAGAAGGTTGAAACCACAACGAACGAGAAGATTGTTGAGACCAAGACCGAGACCGAAAACGACAGCAAGATCGAGCAGACCAAGACCGAAGAGACCACAACGGAGGAGACCACAAAGACCACCCTTTCTGATGTCGTAGTCCCACCAACACCAACCCAATCGAGCAGGAGAAAGTCCGCTGTCAAGGTCGAGGCTGAGACGAGAGAGGAAACGGATGGCGATGTCATCGTCAAGGAGACTAACGTAAAGGTCGCCCTTCCAGCCGGCGTCGAATTGCCCGAAAGCACCGAAGATATGATCGCAAAGGCCAAGGAGATGGTTGAGGCCGCCAAGGCAATCGATGGAGACGCCCGGGTTGCTAAGCGCAAGGCTGAGGACATTGCTATGGGAGACGCCGAATCGGACGACGAGGATCTGGACGAGGAGGCCAAGCGCGCAAAGAGGACGAAAGTGCAGAACCAATTGCGAAGAGAGAAGGTCAAGACGAGGGCGCTCATTGGATTATCCGCCACTCTTGTTGTTGGGTTAGTTGGCTCCTTCGCGAATTTTGGAATGAGACAGTGGAACATTGGCTAATCATTGATTGTTAACAGCGCTCTTTTGCCATACTTTGGAATGTGAATGTGAGCTCGACATGCGCGTTGCGAGGCGAAGATTATACCTAAAAATCGAATATTCAACAATGTGAAATGGGTGTTAACGGTTGCTTTCTTCATCATCTTTCATCTTTTCCTTTTTCCTCTCGCTCTCTCTCTTCTCTTTCCTTTCTCTTTTCTTCTTCGTTAATTATCTTCTATAAATCCTTATGCCTTGTTAATCTCAGCTAGTGGATCCCCTTCACCCCATCTCGTCCCGATCACCACTGGTTACCACCACCTACCTTTTCTCCTCCCGACCAGCACGGCTAGGAAGAGACAAGGGCCTAATATTCAAACCGCATTTTATCCAGATTCTTGTTGGATTTGGTCTCTTCTTGGCTTTGTTGTATTGTGGCTTGATTTAGTTTCCGCGTTTTTTTCATTGCGTTTGCGTTCTATTTTCCTTTGTTTGCTTTATACTGTAGTGCTTCATTTGCTTTATATGCTGAATCTCTAGTGTATTTCTGTCATTCCTGCGAGTCTTTTTTCTTGTTGCACGGTACGGTCGTTTGTGGGGCGAATGGGGATTGCTGAGTTTTTCCTTGTTCTTCTTTCTCCTTTCTCCTTGCTGCTGTGTTGCTTGTTGACTGCTGCTCTTTTTTTGTGTGCTTTCGAATTTCTTGTAGGTTAGGTTTGTGGTTATATGTGGTGGATTTCCAGGCGAGCTTGGGATGGCGATCGATCAGTTAAGTAGGCAGACAGGTAGGTTGATTTTTTTAAGTAGGGTCTGCGAATTTAAGGGTTTAGATATTTATTACCGGTTTTGTGCGTTAGTGGCCGCGAGGCTCTTGAGTGCTTTATGCAGGGTCAGCCAGGAGAGAGCTGATGAAAAGTTTGGAGATCGTCGCGGCTAGTGAAAAAGTCTAGGGTTGCCGACCTGGTTTTGAATTCGTGATCTCGGAGGTGAGAAGAGGTGGGTTGATTAGTGGGATGTTATGTCATGCTATGTACCGTTACTTACACCAGGGTATTGGGTAGCTACCCGCTGTGCAGTGCTGTGCAGTGGGCGTTTCATGCTGCGAGTAATGTTGCTTGTTCATACATATACTCGATGTATCGTACCGTACATACTTGTCTTGTTGACGGGTATCCGTCACTGCATGCGCCTCCTTCGAAGCTTCATTCATCGATCACCGGTCTGTGACTATCGTGATTAGATGCCCGAAATGTTTCTTCTGGCACCCTTAAGTTTTCACGGCATATGAAGTTGCAAGCCTCGGAATGAAGACTCTCGCATACAGCTTCCCGCTTGTGTCATTTGCGTTTGTCTGAGACGGGTACCTATCAGATTGTACCTCGTGGGTCAGCTGTTATAAGTAGTTAATATCGAGATAAGAAGTGCTACAAAGTGCTCTCCAGGATGCAGGTAAGTGGCTGCCAATTCTGGAAGGTTGTTGGAATACGAGAAGTTGGATGGAGGCTGAATTGTGAAGTTAGAAGACAACCCCGCAGTGAAGGCCGAATTTGATGAATCGAATCCCGAGCATCTTGGAGCAAGCATCATCCCAACTGTTTTTGAGTATTGCTTCTGTGGTTCTGGAAGACGTTGACCTGGTTCACGGCAGACATCATGGATTTCATCGGTCGTCGTCACTGACATGTGGAGTGGCGAGTGCTGTCAATCCTCCAACGACTGAGCCTCATGCTGGATCCATTTTTAAACATTTTGCTTTCGGGATGCTGCCCAAAGTGCGTGCTTGGTGCGATTTCGCTTTCGATAGCGATCCATTTCAGGGTCTGGGCTGACGAATGGTGGGCTGCCAAACATTCCGCAGCCACAGAAACCCACAGGAACGCGCAATCCATCCCACCTTTCTCGGACGGGTGCGATGCATGCGGATGGATTGGGGAATGGGATTGATAGGAGGATGGGTGTTTTTAGAATAGCAACTGTGCACTGTTAGAAGTTGTGATCTTGAGAGGACAATTCGTACTTGACGAAACAGTTGAAGCCCAGCTGGCCTTTTGTAAATTTCGTGAGCACTTTCAAGCTTTAGAGACAAGCTTTACGTTAAACTTACGAGATCCCATCGTTGCACCCTGCCGTCTTGTTCCTGCCGTCGTGGGATTTTGTGCATTGGCTGCTTATCTTAGGAACACCGGCGGAAAAAGAAACTTCGCTCCCGACTGCAACGGTTGCACTCCACCCGAACTTTCTTTCTCTCACATCCCACAGTTTCAACATTCGCACGCAATCTCTCCTTCCCTTTCCTTTCCCACATTCTCTCTTTCTTCGCCCATTTCCTCACCAATCTCTAATTCCTCTCTCGACACTCGCTCAGCTCACAAGCTTCTACATACACCTCTTTTTCATCCTCTCTCATCTTTGTTTGATTTGCATTGCACTCTCGTTTTTAGCACTGCTTGCTTGGGAGGCGTTACATCCACGATTCGCCGCAGTTTCAAGACGAACAAGACGACACCAGACCGCTACGATTCACTGGGCTGACGCCACGAACGAACGAACGAAGCTCGACGACTACCCAGTTCAATCGCTACTTGCACTTCCAACTTTCAATTCACCACTTCAACTTGCTCAACTTTCCCTCGAACCATCAATCGCAACTCGGAATCGACAGACCCTTGCTACGGCTCTGAGTAGACAGACCACAAGCAGAAAAAGACAAGCAAGACAAGCGCACAACGGGAAGGAAGCAAGGAACGAAGGGAGGAAGCCACGGAAGGACGGAAGGAAACAGTCGAGACACTCTGCTCGACCACTCGTGTTATCTACCGAACCAAACGAAAAGTAGGGAGTAGAAACGAGCCGGAAAAGTAGTAGGACAGGAAGCCTACCACCACCACCCATCCCACATCTATCTCGCACAATCTATCGACGGGACACGAACCCACGACAACGATACCAACGGCCTAAGAATCAAAAAGCTGGAGTAGGAAACGGACTTTCGTTATCATCTCGATCACACGTTGAGGATGGGCAAACACTCGAGATACGGGATTGTGCTGGATGCTGGATCTTCTGTAAGTTCTCCCTCATCTCGAACCCCTGTCCAGAGCCGCCCAACCAAAAAAAAATTGTTGCAAGTTGCAACGAGCCACATCTCTCCATCTCAGGCAACATCGCACAGACAGAAAATGAGGCTCCGTGCTGACGAGAATGTAATGAACAGGGCACCAGAATTCACATCTACGAATGGGACGACCCCGCGCATGCCCGCAAAAAGGCAAAATCCTATGAACTCGACCATCTCCCGAAAATCAAGTCAAAGAAGAAGTGGATCAAGAAGATCAGGCCAGGAATCTCGACACTCGCCGACACACCAGAGCAAGTAGGCGAATATTTAGATCCGCTATTTAAGCATGCGTTGGAATACATCCCGAGCCATGCGATCAAAGACACGCCGATATTTCTGTTGGCCACGGCCGGGTTGAGACTGGTGGATGAGCGCAAACGGAATATCTTGCTGGATAAAGTGTGCACATGGACTCGACGGAATACCGATTTCTTGCTGGCGGATTGTTCGCAGCAGATTCAAATGATTAGTGGAGAGACAGAGGGGTTGTATGGATGGATGGCGACAAATTATCTGCTGGGAGGATTTGACAGACCAGACAAACACGACCATGGCAAGGGACATCATACGTATGGATTTCTGGATATGGGAGGAGCTAGTGCACAGCTTGCGTTTGCGCCAAATTCGACAGAGACGGAGAAACATGCGGATGATTTGATGCTGCTGCGGTTGAGGAATATTGGAGGTGGTGATTTGGAATACAAGGTGTTTGTGACGACATGGTTGGGCTTTGGAGTCAACGAGGCGAGGAAGGAGTATCTACATCGGTTAATTGATGCTTCCTCAGCACCAGGAGTGGAGGAATTGCCGGATCCGTGCTTGCCTAAGGGGCTTTTGGCGACGATTGAGGGCAAGGAGATTGAGGATGAGAAGGAGTTGGCAACGGCGAAACGACCATACTTGCATGGTACTGGACGGTTCGATGAGTGTCTACGACAGGTGTATCCGCTGCTTGGAAAGGATTCGCCTTGTCATGATGCTCCTTGCTTGCTCAAGGGTGTGCATGTGCCTGGCATCGATTTCAGCGTGAATCATTTTGTTGGAGTCTCAGAATATTGGCATACTACGCACGATATCTTTCAGATGGGTCTGGATAAGAAGGCCTACGATCTAGAAACATACCAAAAGGCGGTGACGGATTTCTGCACATTAGAGTGGGACAGCATCGAGGGATCAGTGGAGGGCAAGAAGTGGGGTGACAAGGTCGATGAGGAGAAGGCAATTGGTACTTGCTTCAAAGCCAGTTGGCTCATCAATGTTCTCCACGAGGGTATTGGTGTTCCCAGAATCGGTATTGAAGCCTCGGCGAAGACTGGCAAGGGATTCATGGATGGCGCCTTCCAACCTGTCGATAAGATCGACGACGTTGAAGTCTCTTGGACTCTCGGCAAAATCCTCCTCTATGCCGCCTCGCAGGTACCACCAGTAGCACCAGCATCCTCCTCACTCACACCACTCCCTATCGGCTTCGGCTCCAACATTCCCAACCGTCCTCAGGAAATCCCAGCAGACTTCCAGTACGCCAACCCTCTTCAGATCTACCCCATCATCAACTCCACAAATCCCACCTACCCCGATGCCTCCTACAATTCCACAACCGGCGAATGGTCCCAGTCGTCCTCCTCACTTCACCCAGTCAACCACCCCTTCAAAACAATGTTCATATTCCTCCTCATCGCCTCTCTCCTCACCTACCTCCTCCTCGGCCGCGAAAAACGCAAGCGCCTCATCCGCCGCTCCAAAGACCTCGTCCAAACCTTCCGCGGCACCCGCTCCCGCAAATGGATCCCCATGCTCTCTCTCCCCACCCACAACTCACCCCGTGGAAATTACGAACGCGTCAACTCCCAACAAAGCCCCTACGTCTCCTCGCCAGTCTTTGAACTCGACCTCGAAGAGGGCGACGAAAGTGAATGGAGTGACGACTCGACTAAACGCGGCGGCGTTGCTAGTCCAGTTGGTGGCCAGGGCTGGAGAAATGAAGAAGGCCGGCTCGGTGTTCTGGGCAGCTTGAGTGCGAGTGCGGGTGGCAGTGCAGTTAGTCTCAATGCCTTGGGCAAGACGAGGAGTAGGGAGAGACACGGACGGAGCAGAAATGGCAGTCCTACGAGACAGTGAGATCTTGATGGATGTGGAGAAGGGAAGGGACTTTGATGAGAGATTCGTGTAGATACTTCCTTGTGTGTTTTCTTTCGAACTTACTTACTTTAGTTGATCTGCCTGCCTAATGGGGGCGCTTTTTTACACTTCCTTTCGTCTCTTTTTACCTTCGGCTTACTTCTCGCCTCTAGTTACTTCTGGCGGGTTGCTTAGTGTAGTACTTTAGTACCTATCTTATAGTTGTTATAGTTTGGCTTCTTTTTCTTTTGTTTGGTGGGGTGAGACGTTTCTTTTGTTGGTGTGGATGCGTTATGATTACTTATGCCTTTTAGTACTTCTTGTTTTGCTAACCTTTACATATAGTGTTTTGTGGCTTCTTTGTTACGTGGAGGGTAATGCTTGGATGGGATGAAAATGATGAGAGATTGCTCGATTATGCACTGTTTGTTGATATCTTGTGATGCCCTGTTGTTTGCCGTGGTGGGGATTTTGGTGTTGTGAATTTGGGGTGGTGAGATTATCGGGGATCTTATCGCCTTGGCGCCTGCCCTATTTAACGTTGTTTTGCTCCTTCCAATTAAACATCACTCTTGACTTCCCTTTCGAACGAGAACATGGAGCCCTTTCGAAGCACGAGTAATTCTTTTACGCGGAACTGGGTCTCCAGCTACGAATGGGGATGACTTCTGAGCAGTTTGGTTGCCGTATACGCAGGCACGTGAGTTGCGAAATGGTAGCGCACGTATCCAAGGCGACTCGGCGGACTTCAAACTCATGAGCTCATGGGCCTCCAACCACGAGATACTAATTAAGCGCAGTACATACAGTACATACATTTGAGAAGCTACGCAATTCTGCTCAAGACCGCAGAGGACACAGCGATACGAGATAAGCGGCAAGGAAGAAAGATAGATAGAGAGCACCAGGTCGACATACGCACCAGTTCAAAGAAAAGAAGCCGGAGACAAGAATAAGTGGCACGAGCATCACATATTTCAACTTGGGCATAGCAATTAAGTAGCACTGAGTGAGCTGAAAATGGAAATACGCATCCGCCTTCCAAAGCTGTCTCATCACGATAGCCAGATACTAGTCTCTCGAAGCACGGCTCACGAGTTCGTCAAGCAGAATAGCATTCGCATCAAGCATCCCAGAAACGCAACCGTATGATGGTGTGGAGCTGTTTAACGTGCATCTATAAAGAACACCATTCCGACACGAGATAATTCAGCTCTTGCAGTAGTAAGTACCTGGCGAAGAGACAAAGTCGTACGCATGCACCTATACGTACACTGGCATACACCATAGAGCATTTGGTGCAAGCCTTTGCGCTTTCCCACGTAGTAGTCGAAGGCAGATAAGCAGCAGTTACATCGAGAACTACCTACATCAAGTTGAACCACTTACGATGATATCGTTATCTATCGATGCTTCACTCCTACGATACGATATCAACCTAATGGGGACGTAGACCTCCGAGTCTCACTTTGATCGGTGCAGACACGAGTCGAAACTATCGAACGTAAGTAGCCAATCAATGATATCCCCGCACGTAGGAAACTGCCAGTGGTGAGATCCACATGCAGAATACGAGAGAGCTACCGTTTCAAGTTCATCTGAGAAAGTCACGCATCTCACTTTCAAGTAATGAAGACGAAGCTTAAGAGGCATCACACGTGTACATACCATACATGTGAAGTACAATCGTTCTACATGTACAAGGAATAAGCAGTCATACCTCCAACTCCAAACACGTACGCACAAAAGAAGATAAACGGCTTAAGAGGCCAGTACGAGGTGTCAGCATATCAATTATCTGCTCGACAGGCCCAGTTGAATTCACCCAGAGCCAAGATGCGGCTACTCAAGCAAACGCAGGGAAGCAAGCTGACGTACATAGGTATGGTCTCTTCCTGAAGAAACTTCCACGAGATTCTCGCTTCAAGAATTCTTCAGTATAGGAGCCGCTACATATGGATACCGGCCCCGTCTTTCGCCGGGGAATGAGGCTAGATACCACTATGAAGAAACAGAAAATTGGTAGGGTATAAAGGCAAAAACATTTATCAAACTTTTTTCATAAAAAGTCATACAAAAAGTCATACAAAAAGGCATACAAAAAGTCTTTCAAAAGGTCTTTTAAAAGTCATATAAAAGGTTATTTAAAAGTCATTTAAAAGTCAATAAAAAGTCATTTAAAAGTCATAAAATATGTCAAAATAATGACGATAACATTTCCTAATCCCAGGCTTCGACAAGCCACGCCGCCAATTCTGAACTGAATCAGGGAGCGGTAAAAGCATAAAGCCTTCTACAATCTCTACCTGGGTTCGAACTCTTGCACCAGCGAATGCCAGTTTCTTTGACATCTCACACATCTGACTCACTTACCCACTTGACCATCAACACTACTAATAGTAACCAAGCAAAGCGCAAGCTTATAGCTTATCTGAAATTGACATCGTGAGAGCTTAAGCCAGAAAAAGACCTGACCTTTTTAACAAAAGTCTGTACAATCTCAAGATAATAACGCTTGGAGTAAGGTCATTATACTTGACTTTTAAAGACTTTGCCACTTTCTACACATACTTTAATTTGTCATGTCATTTTCTTAAAAAGTCTTGTCTTTTTTGCATCTGGATAATGGCTCGAAATCGCTAAGTTCAAAACAATTTAATGCAGAAAACTGGCGAAAAGGTAAAATGACATTTTTACCATACAATCTTTTCTTCACAGTGTACCACAATCTTTCCGCGTTCCAAGAACATCATCGATACATCTGCTTGCAGAATTATACGAGTGGGGATGAACATCGTCATGTTACATACCTATTTGAGAGCGAGGCACGCAGAGCAGAGCAGATAGTGCACGTTTGCAAAGCTTCTTCATGAATTCATCAATGGACACACAAGCTCCAGTTACACGAAAGGGTACTGAGAAGAGCCACGCATATCTGTGCAGTGGTCCGGAGGAAGCTCGGCGCTCACATACGTGAAGTATCCTCTCAGAAAGAAGATCCGAGATGCATTTGCAACGCACGATCGGAGGAAGCAAGAGGTAGCCCTAGATCAGCACGAATAGCATTCATACCATATAAGAAACTTTTTAGATGGACAGTATTGGAAAAGCTATCTCGAAACTACCCGGGCCCTCGCGAGAGAATTGGATTATTTAACTGAAGGGCTTCAGCGACTCGCTCTACTAGTATCTCAAGAAACGATCATTTCGGAGCAAAGACATGCGCAGTAAACAATCAGACGTGTATTGTACAATCAAATCCATGGTGAAAGTTCAACGGCCACGGGATATTTCAGTTAGGCACTCTCAAGTATAAAAACTGCGCAAGCTGCTTACCACTTGGAGTCTCTACAGAATGAGGCTTGTTTGCTTCTACGCATGGGGATAAAACAGGTAACTTCTTGAAAGTGAGTCATGCTCAAGTTAAGAAGTAAGTACAAGTTGTACGAGTACATAAAAAGGATGTTGACACATTTGCACGTACATCCACATCCACAAATGAGCTGGAGTTTCAGAGACGTTAGAGAAGTGCAATGATTTCCTTTGTCCAAAGAAGTATGAATCTCTGCTAAATAACAAGCGTGGAAAGACTCCTTTACATATGAGACTCATCGAAGAAGAAAGAACAATCTTTCAGACTGCGGCAATATCAAAGTACGATCAAGGGAATGAAAAGCGGATTGAGACCATGTACCAGCAACCCTTCACGATAGTTTTGGGGACAGCAAGGAACCATATGGAGTTAACCTTAACATCGCACGAGTTGAAGAAAGAAGATAAGACATGCTCTTGGCACGAGCTCATACTAGTAGAAGTAGAGTTGACGTCTCGAAGGCATACGCAATTACATATTGAAGCATGATGCAATGGGGAAGAAGATGTGCGACAGAACATGGTCAGTTACTCACTCGAAACAGTTCAAACCCATGAGGGTACGTACACGGGCAGTACCACATGCACACGTGCTTGAAAGGACCGGTACCAGGCCACAGCTTCAAGAGCGTCCCTCAGATCCGAGCCTAACCCGGACCTCTATACGATTGTTTATTGCATGCATGTCATGAGGTAAGTTGACAAGACAGCCAGTGTGGCGTACGGATCTTAAGCGCTTCGAATTCTTTCGCGCGATCACCTCAATGGGGCCTAGCATTGAGCCTCGATTTCAGAATAAAACAATCTTCCATCCAACTATACAGGCGACAACTACATGCACAATTCATGGTCAACGCATGCTGTCCCGACGGCAAATATAAGAGAAGCTAGCCGGGTATCATAGTATCTTACGATGAATTTAAGTCTACTTTTTTCCCGAGAGCATAGAAGGCCTAAAGGATATATAATGAGATCGGAATATTCGATGATATCTTCTTTGCCATATACGACGTACAAGTACTGCTCCAGTCATGGAAGTCACCTACACGAGTGTCTCAGCTCCAAGTACATATGCAAGTACGATACTCACGGTACGAGGCTTTTTGTATCGATCTAGAAAATGGGGATCGTATGACCAGCAATAGCAATCAATATATTGCAATAGAAGGCTGCTAAGAAGCAACCCGACTCGCCATTAAGATCACAGGCGCAAAGGACCACATATACACATGCTGCTTTTTGACAGCAACTCGATTGCTGAAAGAGACACTACAAATCATAGAGCATCACAAACGCATTCTAGCAGGATGTGAAGACGACTCGGAAAAAACAGATCAGCCAGCGTTGCCGCAGACTACTTGATCGCTCTCAACCTTCCAGCTTGGAGCACGAGTATGCCACAAAGGGCTTCATCTGCAGTAAGTATTGGCTAGAGGTTTTACCACTTTGGATGTCATTCGCTTACGGGTATATATGGAAGAAATGCAAGATAATCGAGGATCCAGTTTGACACGTAACATAAAACTAACAAGGCCAAGAAGCACAACAAGCACAACGAAAGCTGTAACAGGTATAGAACGTTGGCTTATCACGATTAGTAGTGCACCGGAGTACAAGAAATCCTTACACCGCCAACTCTTTGTTCTACGACACATCTAAAAGGTCAAGAAAGTAATAATCTACACAGCATGAAAGTGCGAATTCGCAAGAATTGGACGAACAGCTCACGGTCACCATAATGGAAGGAATGAAGAGCTCTTGGAACGTGATACTACGAGAGACAATCGCAAATGCCATATCAAGCAACGTTGCAACGACGAGCATCTTGATACGTGCCATACTTCCTTCTATTGTAGAGAGGAGATTAGTTAAGCAGAGCGCTAGTCCGAAAACGGATAGTGGGGTAGTCGTAGATTTAGAGGAAAGATCGTGAAGAATGAGAGATAACCTTTACACACCACAACATTGGTAGCAACTTCCCACCGATCTCGTAGAAAACCCCCTCTACGCAGGCCAGAAGCACGATGGCGACCGGCGACTCCCCCCAGAGCGCTTTTCTACCGCCCATCACCGAAGAGACGTCCCAATCCCCCATGGACGCGAACACCGACACGTACTTGAACGCGACAACCGACGCGTCCCCCGCACGTCATGAGGACCCCCTCGCCTTCGTCAGTCAACGCCGTCCCAAGCGTGAGAGCAGCCGCCGCTCAGGAATCTTTCAAAGACCCTCCGAAGCCAGCAACCCCCAAGAGCCAGTATGGTATTGCAGCAGCTACGAGCTCCCAGTCCCCGAGAAGAACCGCATCACCAAGGACGACGCGCACAAGCTTCTCCTTACCTTCGTGGGCGAATCCAACGAAGACCTCCACGATCAGCTCGTCGAATATGCAGACCAGCTTCCCACCGCCGATACACCATTCGATCCTATGGCAGCTGCTATCGACCATAAGTTCGAAGAAATACGTCTCGCTGCTGCCCAAGCTGTCGCCGCCCACGACGAAGCTCTTGCTGCTCACTTCGCCGACCAGGAATATCATGCTCGAACTACAGCGGAATTCCAACAAAAACTGACCGCCGCCGAACAGGAGAACGCGCGTCTGCTTCATGACGTGAAGGGCCTTCTCGATAAGGTAGCGGATCTGAGTGCGCGAACCTTCACCATGAGCGGCGGTGCTCCAAGGCTTGAGCCGGACTTTTTCAGTTTGTCGGATAAGTATACCAACAGCGCATCACCTCCTGCTCCACCACCAGTAGTCGACATCACCGTCCCCAAAGCCTATCGCACCCAAGTGCAAGCCCTACCATTGACGGCATTCGAAGGAGCTACGGACGTCGAAGCAGTCTATCTCTACCTCAAACAGCTCACTAACCGCGTCCGCCTCATCCGCACCTTCGATGACGCTCAGCGGATCGAATATGCGATATCCTATATGAGTGGAGCAGCTCACCGTTGGGCTATCGACGAATGGTACCCCAGCCGTAGGAACCCTACCTGGCTCCAATTCGTCGCCGACTTCAAAGCACGATGGATTCCGGCGAACGCTCCCGTCATACTCACCAACAAACTTGAACGCATGGAGCTCAAAGGGACTGAGATCGATCGTATTAACGATGCCTACCGTGCCACGTTGGAGCTGTTGGGTATCCAAGATCTGAGTAGCGTTGGAGAAGCCAATCAGTACTACCAGATGTACATGAGGAAGATCAAAGATCCCGCCATCACTGCGACTATCACGCACATCTCCCTGACGTCTGGTGGACTGAACCTCGACACCTTGCTGAAGTATACGGCTACACTGATGGTTCGCAAGCTCGCCTCCACAGGCTCGAGCAAGCCGTCGACACCTCAGTCACAACCAGCTGGTAAAGACACCAACCGTCAAACGAACCAGCGTGATCGCAACACCAAGAAGCCCGCCAAAGTCGCGATCCGTGCCATCGAGGAAACCAGTGACGGCGACGATCCACCACAGGAAGGGTTGCACGCTGTAGACTCCAGAACTACCAAGCCCCGCTCCCCACCCTTTAATGCTCGTCGCTGCTTCTTCTGCGAAGACCCTGGTCATATTCAAGCCGAGTGTCCAGCCAAAAAGGAGTTGATGACGCGTCTCAAGTCGGGAAACGTCTAAGGGCGCCACACTGTACGCGTGTGAACGTCCGGGATCTATCATGGTGGAGGAAGGGAAAGCAGCTAGAATCTATTAAAGTCCATCTCAATTTGATTAGCGATAGCAATAGACGCATAGTACTTCTTTCTCGCCTCTCCACCATGACTGATAGCGTACAACCAAAACCCCCCATGTTAGCCCTTCTCGACCATGGAGCATCCACCCGCTTCATCGACCGCCAACGAGCCCATGATATAGCAGCTTCATACAACATACCGATTCAGTCGCACGGCACCATGACCGTACACCAAGCATCCACGACAGATAAAGCAGTGTCATGCCAGCGTATCACCTTACCCTTACACTTATACGACCACCACGAGGTGATCACCACCAGTATCACGTTTACACTATACGACCTCTCCACCTTCGATCTGATTCTAGGCATGGATTGGCAGGAAGCAGTGGGTACCGTCACTGACGCACGAGAGCGCTCAGTATACTTCAAAGCTCACGAGGTGACGCTACGAAGCTCTGAAGCGGTGCCCACTGATGGAGTCCGAACGGACGAGGACAGCACAGAGGATACGGAGGAGATGGAGGAAAGAGCGGAGATGGAGGAGTTGGAGGAAAGGGAGGACCCGGAGGAGAAGGACGCAAGGGAGGAGCAGACCGATACAGGAGGTGAAGTCGAGGAGAGAGACAACAGCCCCCCCATATTCCCAAGCACGATCCGTGACTACATTGGCCACCTCAACCTCCCGCGGTCAGCGAGATCGCGACATCAGCCCAAGCAACATCGCAGTCGCCACTATGGGCTCCAGACCATCCAGATGCGCGATCTACGACCGGAGGACCAGTTGATAGCAGTACAGCTGCACGCCATACAGCCCGTACTGCCACCAGCGAACGCCACCCCAGTCGAGGAGACGCCGGGAGTTCGAGCCAACATCCAACAGCGTTATCCGCAGCTATTCGACGAGCCGACGGGGGAGCCGCCGGACCACCTCCCAAAACTGCAGATACGCACAGTCGAGAATCACAACCCACCGCACCGCAACCCCTATCGCTTGTCGAGAGACGAGAAGGAATTCCTCGACTCTCACATCCAGGCCCTTCTCGATCGAGGTTATATCAAACCATCAGAATCTCCTTACGCCGCCCCGGTGTTGTTTGTCCGCCGTGCCGCGTATAATGGCTCTAAAAGCTCCAAGATGCGCATGTGCGTAGACTATCGAGGCTTAAACGCAGTCACGTTTAAGGATAGATATCCGCTCCCTCACCCCGAAGAGCTTTTGGATCGGCTTCACGGAGGAGCCTTATTCTCAAAAATGGACATGCATAGCGGCTATCACCAGCTGGGAGTTGAGCCAGCAGACCAAGAAAAAACGGCGTTCATCACCCCTGACGGCCTGTACGAATGGAGGATGATCCCCTTTGGCTTAGCCAACGCCCCCTCCTTCTTCATGCGCCTTATGGCTGGCTTGCTGCGTAAGCACGTCGACGGGGGGTACTGCTTGGTGTATCTAGACGATATTCTCATCTTTACACCACGGCAAGAATCACCAGAGCGCACCCGTCAAGTCCACGCTGACCAACTGAACGCCGTTCTCCACGATATCCATGCTGCCGGTCTCAAGCTGAAACCGTCGAAGTGTGAATTCGCAGTGTCACAGACCACATTCTTGGGATATCGAGTCGACGAGGAGGGACTCCATATGGAGGAGGAAAAAGTGAGTGCCATCCGGGAATGGCCTGACCCGGTTACAGGCCGCGAATTAGCTGGGTTCCTGGGTTTAGCCAACTTCTACCGGCGCCTCATACCCAACTTTGCCAAAATAGCCACCCCCCTCTACACCGTTGTCAACCTAAAAGCACAACAGTTTGGTAAAGCATGGTCGGAGGCCCAACGCACCGCGTTCGCAGAGCTCAAGCAACAGTTGTCATCCCAAGCCGTAGTGGTGGCACCAGAGCCAGGGAACCACGAGTTCGAGGTGTACGTCGATGCGTCACAGTTTGCCATCGGCGCCACGCTCCGTCAGAAGCAGCGCACCTCAGCCACGGACGCCACTCTCGTCGAGCGCACTGTAGCCTACTACTCCAAGAAGCTCTCAGGGCCAGAAACGCGTTACTCCGCCTATGACCGCGAACTGCTCGGTGTGCGAGATACCGTCTCCCACTGGCGTCACTACCTCGCCATGAGCAAGTTCATCGTACATTGCGATCATAAGACCATTATCCACGTCTTAGATCAACATACGCTTTCGAACCGGCAGATGCGCTTCCTAGAGCCTCTCATGGAGTATGACTTCTCGATCCTTCACATCGACGGGGCGAAGAATTACGTGCAGGATGCGCTGAGCCGCCGTCCTGACTACAAGGAGCCGCCGGTGGTGCGGAACCTCCTCCACAGTCTGGATATGATGGTAGACGGTACGGAGATCCTGTCAGTACTACGGGAAAACTACGAGAAAGACCCCAAACTTGGCAAGATTCTCGCCCTCCTGAGGGACTCGACAGAGGAATTCTATCTCCGCACCGTCGCAGCAGCACCTAAGAAGGAAGTCCGTCAATGGCGCCGCGCACGATTCCAAGCACGTAACTTCTTCTCCCTCGAAGATGGTACCCTCTACCACTCTCACAAGCACAAACTGGTGGTTCCCCGCGTTGACGAGGCTACATTGCTTGTCATTGGTGAACACCACGATGTAGCCGGCCACGGAGGAGAGCTGAAAACGCTGGAAGCGATCCGTCGACGCTACTGGTGGAGAGGGATGACAAAAGACGTGGAAGCGTACGTAGCCAGTTGTGATACGTGCCTCCGCATCAAACATCCGAACCACAGACCGTACGGTGAGCTACAGGCACTCCCTATCCCAGAAGGTCGTTGGGATCGAGTCAACATCGATTTCGTCACCAAACTCCCGACCACGTCTTCCGGCAAGGATACCATTGTCACGATCATCGATCCCCTCACTAAACGGACCCACTGGATAGCCGCTACTGAGAAAGGTCTCACCTCAGTCGAATTCGCACAACTGCTCATCGATCAATTAATGCGGCTCCACGGCTGGCCTAAAGAGGTAGTCACTGATCGTGATCCTCGTTTTACCTCCGACGCTTGGACCCACATAGCCAAACGTATAGGCACGCTGCTCAGATTCTCTACAGCTTATCACCCCCAGACTGATGGTCAAGCTGAGAAGGCGAATGCGATTATCCAGACCTATCTCCGAGCAGTGAGCCGAGTGGACGCAGCCTCCGGTGTTGTTGAATGGGACCGCGATTTAGCGTTGGGAGAATTCGCCTATAACTCCGCCTATCACACTGCGATTGGCATGACCCCCTTCGAAGCAGATCTCGGCTACATACCCTCCTCTCCACTCGATAGGGCTCTCACTACTGTAGAATCCTTCGACCCCTCTGACCACCGACAAGCAACAGGAGAAACGTTCCTTCTGCGTCAACGAGAGGTCCTACAGGAATTGCGAGCTCGCATGGAGGAAACACAAGCCAACATGGTTGCGGATGGGAAAGGGAAAGCCCATAACTTCAAAGCTGGAGACCTCGTCTACCTCTCCACCAAGCACCTTTCCGTACAGTATGGCAATCAATCCCCCGTCACTTATTTGACCGTGGAGGAAGAAGCCGATCTTACTACGCGGAACAGCCGAAAGCTACAGCATCCTTTCTTCGGACCTTTCAAGATCGTACGCATGGTGGGCCCTAATGCAGTGGAACTCGATCTCCCGGAGAACTGGCAATTACACGACGTTTTTAACGTTAGCCGACTCCGGCCGAAACCCACTGGCCCAGCAGTCACCACCGATTCTCGCCCCCATGCAAAGCTAGCACCACCGCTGCGTACGACAAAAGGCACCCCAGAGCACGAAGTGGATTACATCAGGAGCCACCGATCATCAGAGGGTCATCGCTTGTTCGAGGTGATATGGACTGACGGAGATGTCACGGAGGAACCGTTGGCTCATCTCAAACCAAGCGCCAAACGAGCACTTGTCACGTACTGGAAATCCCAAAATTGGAAAATTCCCAAGTACCTGCAAGCTACCGAACGAGCTATGAGACGAGAAGAGTTACAAGCCGTACACCTGACACTTCAGACACCGATGCACGCGGAGGACCAGTGGAGTGAATCATGGTCGCACATCATGACAGAAGTGCAGGAGTTGGCAGAGATCTGGACCATTTCTCACACCCAACGAGACGGAGGCAAGGAGGAGGATGAGCCGATTTTACGGGCCGAAGGAGGCATGGAGGAGCCGGGATGTGATGTAGAGAGGAGATTAGTTAAGCAGAGCGCTAGTCCGAAAACGGATAGTGGGGTAGTCGTAGATTTAGAGGAAAGATCGTGAAGAATGAGAGATAACCTTTACACACCACAACATCTATTATTAGCTTCTAAATTTGAGCAACCTTTTCAGAGAATTTCTACTTAAGAAACAATCAGCAACGTCAGGGCACGGTCACATACACAGCAACGGGCAAATCGGTTACCAGCACGGGCACTCGAGTACATTAGCCAGCTGTGTGGCTCGGATGGAAGACAAAAATAATCCGAATCCACAGTTATTCTTGTAGTACTATGAGTCCTCCAAGCAGATAGAAGCATGGCATAGTTCGTTAGATGCTTAGGGGAAGACAAGAAACGAGTTCATAACACGAGATTGACAAACTGTTACAAGTAAAATCGAGCATTTATTCCTACGTGTATTTGCCCTTGTCAAGAGTCGAACTTGCGATCTTTGTGCTCCAAAATTAGAGTGATTATGTAGGCCTTGTAAGGCCAAGAGGTGCGAATTGGTCTAATCTACTTTAGCACAAGCGTGGAATCCGCATGGTGCTTCCCCACATCCGTGACGTATGGAAGATGATGTAAAACTTTCATTTCGCGGCGGAATTCGTACCCTCAGCTGCAGGAACATGTCAAAAAAGAGGGCGAGATACCGGCGACTCGGAAGGGTTCGATTCCAGAGAAGGACCTGGATTAGCCAGCTGTCAACAATCCACAGCTTCCATCTCGATCAAACTTGACATGTGAAATCTCAAAGAGAAAATCGAACAAAAGCCTCGCCAGAAGCCAGCCCAGCATCTCAAAGTTTCTAGCCTCATCCCGAATCTTCGCTCGTCAATCTTAGCTTCTCCGCCGGAAAACACACAACGTACCGCGCGTAGCCGGCATCCCGGTAACCGCGACTCCGCCTGGTCGTCCAGCCCAAATTCCCGCCGCCCTCTTGTAGTGCTCACCGGCCCACCCGAGCGAGTTGTCATCATCTGGGACTTGATAGGTACGATGGCAGGTAGGATCGAGTGCGGAGGGTAGAAACCGGGCTTGTGCATGCTGAGATGCCAAACCTTGCTCCAGTAAACGAGCTTACAGGTGCTTTGGGAAAAGCGTTGCAAGCCTTCCTCTTCTCCGAAGGTGGTAAAACTCAGAAAGCCGACCACTAATTAACATCTGATGATCCACCTGGGCACTGGTGGGAAGAAGCACTCATAAACAAGCCGGTATCCCCAGCTCGTAGGTTCGCAGAAAAAAGTTCAACACTTCCTTCGGACCCCCACACCTTCTCACCCTCGAAAAGAAACCGCATCTCATCCACCTCATCTCATTCCCTTCAACACCACAAAGATGTCCGCCCTCATCCCACACTGGTCCCAGCCATCCCACCCAACCTTGTTCAAGGTTGAGTCGACTTCCCCAGATCCAAACGACTTTGCCTCCCGCTCCGTCTCCCTCATTCCCCTCAAGGCCGGCCAGGTCTTCACCCGTCTCACCACCCCACCACTCACCCTCGCACCAAAGGCCTACTCCACCGTCCAGGTCTCTCCAGACACCCACATTGAGCTCAACAGCGACCTCGTCTACATCAACCACTCGTGCAACCCATCGCTCGTTTTCGACATGTCCAAGCTCGAGATCCGCGCCACCCGCGATATTGCCGTTGGCGACGAATTGACTTTCTTCTACCCATCGACCGAGTGGGAGATGGCCCAGCCATTCAAGTGCAACTGCAGCGAGAAGGAGTGCAAGGGATGGATTGGAGGTGCTGCTCAAATGAGCAGTGAGGACTTGAAGGGCTACTGGTTGAACCCATGGATTGAGAGAGCGGTTGAGGCCCGGTTCGGACTCGAGAAGGCGGGTCTTCGCCGTACCGGAGCGTCGGCAAGGGAGTTGGGAGGCGAGCTCGGAGGGGACACCACCAAGGCTGAGATTGCCGTTTAGAGGAACTCCGAAAGAGTCCTCGAACGGTGGGGAGGACGGGTGGAGGAGGCTGGAGGAATGGGTAGCGAGCGGAAAGAGGGACGGAAAAGTTGGAACTGGTTTTTCTTTTTCTTTCCTAATGAAATGGTCGAAATGGCGATTTGCCGACAATGAGTTTCCTGTGAGAAGGCGGCATCGCAGCTTCTTGTACTGTATGGAATGTGCTCAAAGTGGTCGAGTGAGGCTCTGTTGATAAGGTCGAGATGCATCATGCAGCCTCAATGCAAACGATCGAGGGAGGCGCCCACGGTCACCCTTGTAACAATGACGATCCTGCTCACCACAGCACAAAACGGCCCCATTTAAAGTCCCGACAGAACGGCCACCCAAGTTTCCAGCATATTCACGCAATGATTGACCCATAACCATATCCAATATATTAACCAACCCGAATCGTATGTAAACCCGAGATAACCGTATCTCATCATCATGTTTATCAACAATCCAGTGCCCGAAAACCCACAAGTCAAACATCCAACCCATATGAAAATGAAAGAAAGGAAATAATGAAACAAGGAAAACACCATTGTCAATTTTCCATCCAGAAACCAGAAGTTATGCAGCCCGTGATATCCATTCAGCCGTACATCATTAGCACTCGAAACACCCCACCTAGCTCTGCAATCGTTCCAGTCTCTCCAATATCCAACCCACTTCCTCCACAGTCAACTTGCCCTCATCTCCCTCATCGACCTCCATCTTCTCGGCCTCAGCCTTCTTGACCTTCTCCATCTCCGATAACACACCCTCAATCCACTTCTTCTTCTCCTCCGTCGACATAACCTCCCAAGCCTGCGTGATAACCAAATCTCCATCGACAACACGAACATAGTTGGCACCTTCCTCGCCAGTCGTTAAGGAACCACCCGAGGCCGAAAAGGTGTATGCATTAATATCTCCGACGGCGCCGAGTTGGCTGGTGCGCTTGGCAGTAAAGGGGTTGATGTTAGCAGGCCCGATGATCTTGAAGGCGCCTTCGTCGGATTTTGCTGCTTTGGATTTTGATGAGGCTGGCTCAAGGCCTTTTTGGAGCTGCATGAGGAGGTTTTGTAGTTCGGAGGGAATGAGGGAGAACAGGACGATGGCACCGCTACGAGTGACGAGGTGAGCACGAGGCAAGACTGGATGGTAGAAGGTCTTGCTGGAGGATGATTGTTGTGGCTCTTCCGATGATTTTGAGGGGTTTGGTACTAAAAAGTGGTTAGCAAGAGAGTACTCCCCAAAACGCTAGGATACTTACAAAGTTTGATTCGGTTCACAACGTCGTTGGAGATGTAATAGCAGCTCTTAACCAGCTTCAATCCCTCGAAATCTCCAACGGCCTCCTTGTTCCGCTGGAAGACGACCACTCTTCCCACAGCATCAGCCGCCAGGATCGTATCCTGATCTAGCAACTGACAACTTGTGGTCCAGAAATGATCGAAAGTCCTTGCCACCTCGAGCAATTGGTAAGCCGGCTTTGGCTTTAGTGGTGTATCCTTCTTTGCTGATGATGATGACGACTCGGCGGCTGGAGTGGCGGCTTTTGTTGGTTCTGATGTGTCTACAGTGTTTGATGTAGCATCACCGGTATTCCGAATGAACTGGACCAATGAAGGGCCCCTAAAGCAGTCACCAACAGCAATATAATCGCCAATGGCCGAGACCTCCACCGGTTCAGAATGACATCTATAAGAAGCCAACTTGGTGAATTTGTAGTGCGTCTCACTCAGCTTCTCCAGAGGCTCGTAGTGGATTATGGAAACCTAGAACCCAGAGTTAGCTGTGTTTTACCGACGGAATCAGATTTGAAGAAAACTTACGCTCTTGTTAAGACCCACCACAAAACAATGCTTCATCCTATCAAACTTGCAGATAGTCTTACATGAGCCCAGTTTATCCGCAGCACCCCTTCTACCCAACTTCCTGCCCTCCGTCACCTCAAACACCACTATTCTACCCATCGTAGCTCTGGCCGCATTCTCATCGATCAAGGCAGTTCCCAGCACAAAGCACTCCGCATCTTTGCCTTCGGTGGTCGGTAGGACAATAGTCTCGATGCACTCTACCAACTCATTGTCGTGAAGTTCAACCTCATCAAGCTTCTCAAGGAAGGTACTATCATAAATGACAAGCTTGGATGCAAAAAGTTCACGACCTTCAGAGTCGACCTTGATGGCAGTGAGGGCCACGGCGCAGATATTGTGCTCTTGAGAATAAACGATGCGTCGAGGTACACCTTCGTCCCGGGTTGACTTGCTCTCAACATGCATGGTTCTCTCCTTGTCAAGATGGATGAATCTAACCTCCTCACTAGTTCCAACAATGACCGAATCTTGGAAGGACTCGCTGTTGAAGTAGGCAGCGAAGGTAACTTCATCGTGCTGGATGGCAGAGTAGACAAGTCGATTACCGGCCTCATTGGCGTAGAGAAGAGCTGGGTTCTCGCTGGCAACAAAGGCTCCCACCTTTCTTGTCTTGTCTGTTGGTCCGTCTGCAGGTGCCCGAGGGATAGCATAGAGACCCATACTCTGCAGACCAACTACCGTCTTGTTTCTCTGGGCCAAGGTTGCCTCTTCTGTGATGACAAAGGAGTAGAGATCGCCATCACTCATACCAACCAGCAAGCTCATTGGATGGGTCTGGAGCATAGGCGCCAAGAGAATACTTCTCGGAATGCTTCCTTCACTCTCAGAAAGCGTGTCAGTGGAAAGAGTTGAAAGACTTCTACAGTCAAGCAACTCGACCTTGCCAGCTCCCCAGAATCCCATAGCCGCAATGGCGGCATCTCCAGGTGCAATGGTGACACAAGCCGGTGAATCCTCCCAAGAGGCTTCTGCCTGTAGCTCGAAACCATTCGCTCCAAGAGCTAGTGTAACAGCCTTGTTGCCGTTCAAAGCCAAAATGACGAAAGCATCATTGGCAGCAGCAAACAGAATCTCCTCACCACCCTTGTAAGTTGACACCAGCCACTCTCCAACATCTCTTCCTTCGACGAGACTGTAGAATGAGACGCCCTTCCTAGTGACCTGCACTCTGTAGCGGTCATACTCGCCAATGAGCAAACTCTCGACATTCAGCTTCAAACCAGGGTATTCCGCCAACTCCTCCAAGCTGCCATCCATGTCAAACCCAAAGGCACGAGTCTCGTCAACAAACCCGACAATCAAGGCATCATGGAAGTCATCAGTCTTTGACTTCTTGACACCCCAAGCTTGCCTCGCTCCGAACAAGTCAACCTCACCATCAACCTCCAGCCCAATACCACTTCGAATGCTTCGGATAGTACCCGTATGTTCCCACCCGCTTGCGGCAACCACTCTTGACTGACTAGGAAGGTAGCTCTCGAGCTTCTGTTCTCGTCCAGCAAATGCCATTTCGGGTATAGCCAGGTCCAACAAAGGTGAGAAGTTTGTGAGTGTCTGAACAACCTTGACGTGCGGCTTTGTCTTTGATAGCTGAATGATTTGTGAGTCGGCGGTAGCTGAAGCGATGTAGTAGAGTGAGTCCTTGCCCAAGTCGACGATCTTGCTGGCTGGTGCAGTTGTACCCAATGGTATCAGACGAAGGCCCTTAACCCTCTCGTACTTCTCATTGATGTCCAACAAAAGGATTGAAAGTCCGCCGGACATATCTCCAACCAAGAACCTCTCATCATCCAACTTACACCAAGCCTCGATGCCTCGATCCAGCCTACTCATTTCCTTCACAATGACATCCTCATTGCTTCTCGGATCCGGCTTATACAAAGCCATCGACGGCCCAACTGCAACGTATCCTCCATACTTTCCTGACACCGGCAAAATCAACACCAAATCATCCGCGCCACCCTCCACCTTGATATCGCCACCAGTCGGAATACCCCACTCCTCAACCTCCTCAAGCGGTGGAATGTTGCTCTTGGTCTTCTTAAAACCCCATCGGTAAGCTTTGGTACCCCAGTAGTTGCTAACTGGATCTACCACACCGACGACCACAACAACTCCCTCTTTTGCGTCCTCGCTTTCAGTCGCCTCCAAAAACACAATGTCGCCAGTTCCAAACTCTCCGAATCGAACTCGTTCTGGTGCCTCGATCCGTCCCAATGCCTTCTCACTCACAGCTCTGAATCCTTCTTTGTTTCGACTGATGTTGAATATGTGTAGAACGCCCTGGGCGTTGTGGCTGGCAATGCATCGCTTCTGAGGGTCGACGATAAGTTTGGGGTTTTCGGAGGCACGAGCGAAGCGTTCGGAGGTGTCGAGGAATGATTCGGCAGTGGCAATAGAATTTGTTGTAGGATCCCAAGATATAGAGAAGTAGGAGTAGTTTGGTGTTGCGAGGAAGAGGTGCGATGTTGCTGATGAGGCGGGTTTGTGGGCGATGCCTGAGAGAAGCGAGGTGTGCGTTTGGAACGAGTGGAGGAGGCGAGTTGGGGCGGGAAGACTGTATATTTCGATGTAGTCTAGCTTACTGAGGGCGGGTCAGTCACTGCTATGTTCCCGAGGCAAAGGGAAGATTTGGAGAGGAAACGGACATGAGAATGAGGTTGGGAACGTCGGGTTCGAGGAAATCGGTGACGATGGCGTCGTAGACCTTGCCGGGCTTGTGCAGCGTCGCTACGTACGCCATTGTGGAGGTAAGGTTCGTCGAGTTTGAGTGAGGTTATCCGACGATGTTATCCTGGTCTTTCTGAGCTGCTTGGACGAAGGATTCGTGATTGTGGTTGAAAATGAATGGATGGTGTGGTGTTGATGTTGGAGGTTGTCGTGGGGACGGCGAGCTCTTCGCTTCGGAATGACGTTCGTCCATGCATGGGCGCTAATCCATAATGGGAAATACACCCCGCTAAACACCATCCTCAAGGTTCTCGCTCAGAAATCGGCACAAAAGAATTATATTGCAAAACTCAGGCAAAGCATTTAAGCTAATTTAAAGCTATCTCAATTAACATCTACAGTAAGTTATCTACGAAGATGATCGCAAGCTGAACCATCAAGAAGTACCCGACACTGATACCTGAACCGCGAAATCCGATGCCTCCATCAAAAGACACCCTTTTCCAGTGCTTAACATCGTGATGCAACTAAAGCCGTAAGCTTTTAAGTTTAATACATAGGCCTCATATGTATAATACTCTTGGTGAGCCGTTTACTCGGATTTTGGGTTAGGGTTAGATTAAGTAAAGAGGGATATTAGGGTACTACTAATGTTTTGGGATGTGGTGATACAACTCGTGGGCCGTGTACATGTTGGTTGTCCATTGTATGTACATCTGAATATGTATGGCGAGCTATAAGTGTATTGGATAAGATACCTGACGTTCAGGATCTGGTATGGGACTAACTACTAACTGGAATCTACTAGTAAGAAAAGTACATCTCTAATAGAACCCATGCATCCCAACCACCCTGCAGATTCAAACTACGGCCATATGTATGTGTGTACTTCTTGCCTTCAAGTTACAGGGCTGCGTTCGAGACAGTCAAACTGTCTTGGCCCGCGTATCGATAAATACTAGTAAATTCATACATGTTGTGAATGGGACAGTCGAAGTGGCTCAAATGCACGTGCACCATAGCCATTGCTTCTTGAATACATCCTCATTCGTGCCGAAGACTTGTTGACTATGAGGCTGTATTCCATCTCTGCAAAGTACGTACTGATTGCACGTTCGAACGTTCTGAGACAGTGGAAGCGAATCTCGTGTCACCAACTGGCCCACATGGCCACAAATCGCTTGCATGCGTGCTATATATGTGTTCCTCTACTCGAGGTACTCTAATTGTTTCCTGATCCAGCTCCAGTCATCCGTGTCATAAGAAGCATGCTGTATACGTACTTATGGAGTATTTGCCAATCCTACTAACATAGCGGATGTATGTGCAGAAGGAGTGATATCTCGTATCTCAGTCTTGCGGAAGAACTTTACTAAGTTACGCTCATCCCCATCCATACTCAACTTGAGCTTTCGGATGATTTGTGGTGGATATGCTTTGGGAGTGATCTAATATTGTAAGACGTTCGCTTGACGGTGAACCGTACGTTGGCCTCCATGCAGCACTGTATGATGCATCGGCTTGTACGCGGTACGTACTGCTGCAGAGTTCGAAACGATGGAAGAACTTGTGGAGATGTATGCTACTCCACAATCCGCAAGACAGGTTTTCTGACTCGTACTCAGACCTCCGAATTCCTGTTCGTAGATCGAAATGCTGTTAGTGAAAGTACTTACTTAATCAATAAAAGATACTAATCATGATGAATAGCTCGTGCAAACATCTTCTTAGATGTTCACATTGATGCAAATTGTCTGTTCAACTCGTATGTCATTATCGGCAAGGCTTGATTGTTTCTCGAAATAGCTAGTCGCCATCCTTTAGCAGATTTCTAGCTCATTCTCCTTCTAGTGAGTGATGTAGGAACTGAAGGAGTATAGAGAAAGGAAAGACGAGCTCGTGGGTCGAAACCGCTGATAGTCGCTAGTCGCGATGCACTGACGCCTTACTGTCCATCCCCATTCGTGTTCTTGGTCTACTAGTATGCATGAGAATATATGGGACTAAAGCATGTAGCATCTTCGAGAAGGCGCTAGGCAAAGTCTATCTGTACGATTAATTCTCTCCGTACAAGACAGTGTGGAAGATGTCGAAGTGAAACAACATCTCGTGCCTGAGTTTTATGTTCGTCTCTTGAATTCGTATCTCCACCTACTTATCGCCAACTCGGATCTTAACGTGGCGAGAGTTTCCGTGTATATAAAGTACGCGCGTGGACCGGATCGTTCACTCACTCATACCGCAAGCCCTCTTTCGTAGCATGACGTAAATAAATGGATTTCTTCGTAAAAAGACTGTGGTGCCCAGTGTACATCCCCATTCGTATTGCAACTTGGATTCCAAACTCGATCCTGATCTCGTACAAACCCTACCGTATACCTCTCGTGGTCGAGGCAGCATGGATAGGTTGCTTGATCTACTCGTTCCTCTTGATCCAACCATGCTCAGATCAGCAAGCAAGGGCGTTTCGCATCCGTGCGTACTTACTTCTGGGTTCCAGTGTCCTTATGTTGAACTCGTAAAATGGAGTCTTTCCTTTTCTCCTTTGCCGTAAAAGTCTCAATCAATCTCTGGCCAGTTGGAAGCTTCGTGTACGGTCGCTGTACTCAATAAGAGCTTACGGACGACATTCACCAATTCATCATTGCCATCCCCATTTGTGGACGTCCTTGCTCATGTCTCCTGTTCGATTGCTGGAGAGGGCTCAAATCTCGTACAGCCTATCCGAGAGTTCTTTCAAGCACGTGCAAGAACAGTGATGACTGCGTAGTAGGTCTTGTTACATCCTGCCAGATGATATGCTCGTAGATAGCGTCGTGGCTTGTTAAGTGTCGTGAAGTTATTCCAGTTACCGTTCGACTCCATGCCAGAGGTAGATGAAGGTAGTAAAAGAGGACCTTATCTCGTGCGTAGCCGGGTCTTTCTCAATAGGCTGTTACTGGTTTGATGTTGATAAGTAAGCGTACCATTTGTACCAAAAAGTTCTTGCTTGGGCTATATGTCAGCTGTTGTTGAGAGATGAGAATGGACATTGGAGAGTAACAAGGATGGGAGGGTCCTCTAGCTTTATACTGCAATGGTTCAGAGAAAACGATGGGTTCCTCGTTCAAAAGGTTCTTGATGCTTGTCTCTTCAACTCGTAAGCATGATCCAGCTTGTACATGTGCAGCTCGGACCCTAGTAACATGACGAAGTCTCTCGTAGATTGATGTTGTCTAACATAGGACTGTGACATGCCTTCACAGAGAAGGAAAGAGCTATCCAATGCGTATGCAGGCCAGTCGCTGTCTTCATTGGCTTCCCCATTCGTTTCCGAACTTTGGTACAGATACTGGATTCGGCTTTATCTCGTACATGGCCAATATCCCGGCCCTGTCTGAGGCTACAGCAAGAGGTTTCTTCTCCTCTTTTCAGCCCATCCAGATGTCTTCGGCAAGGAAGACACTCATCCGGACGTATTTCTTCCAGTCGAAGCTTGGTTGTGGGACTCGTGAACCGTACATGTGTTTTGTATTTTTCGTAGCTTTTTCTTTCAAAACAACGGGCCAATTGGAAGCTTCGTACGTGCTTGGTCCCTGTTCTCATATAGAACTTATTTACGAATTCGACCCTTATCCTCATCCCCATTCGTACTAGTAATCATCTTCGATCACGTCTTCTGCTTGTTTGTTGCGAAAGCTCGAAATCTCGTGCGTGGTTTCGGAAACCGCTCTTCAGCCACGCTCTGCGCTGTGCGCTGTGCGCTGTCCTTGGGTTGCCGTGCTTCCTTGATGCTGTCATGCTGAAGATGATTACAACTCGTAATGGGAGTTTGTGCACTTCCTGAAAGGCAATGAACATATGGTCGTGTGTCCACTTCTGTGTAGATGCGATTCAGAGTTGAAGGAAAATAAGCCTCGTATTCGGTCTTCTTCTTCCGATATTCCTAAACTGAAGTTGATGTATGCGTGTCTAAGTGTAGCACTCCACGATGAAGCTGTTCCTGAAGTAAAACAGTTTCTCGTGCCTCCTGGTTGCTTTGGTAAAGAGAACCGAACATATTGTGCGTCACATTGAGAGAGAGCGCTTTAGATTCTCTCTTACTGCGGTTTGCGTGAACGGGTTGCGGCACTTCTTGGAAGTTGAAGAGGACAAACTCGTGGGCGGGTATGAAGTATGTTCCTCAATTAATGACTTCAAATTCCGTGAATCTTTCGAAATTTCTTTGTCTGCGTTTGCTTCCGTACTTGCTAGATGGTTTCGAAGGGGATTTACGCTCACACACGCTCGTAGTTCAGCCTTGTTCATGGCAGTAGTCTTGAACAGATCTTGAACTGATGTTGATGCATGCGTAGGCAACTGCGCCTCCCGCTGATGAAGTTGTTTCCTAGGGGAGGTAATTAATCGATGGAGAGGAAGATAGCTGGGGATTGTAGCCTTTATAGCGTTGGATTTAGGCCAGAAGGATCGAAAAATCGAAGGCAAGCGAGCATTCTTTGCTTTCCGATGAGGACGTATCCAAGGAGATGCTCGAAGGCGGCACTTTCACGCAGAGTAAGTATGGGACCAACAAGTAACCGATAAGAAAGAGCAGGAAGGCGGTAAATAATAGGTATTTATTAGAGGAACTACTAAACGAGTATGCCAAATGTACAGCATCGAGACACCAGAAACGCAAGGAAAAAGAAAAAACAAACCCGCTGAGAATTTAAACAGAGAAAGGTAAAGTATAAACTGGACAAAATCAACAAGAAAAAGAATAGAGAACAATGAAGCCAAAAGCAAACCAGTACTTTTAACAACCTCACCAGATTCTCGAAAGGTAAGCAGAGGAAGAAGAAATAAACGAAAAGAAACCGAAGAAATGAAGGAAATAGCCCGAAAGATAAACATAGACAGAAGAAGTAACAAGTTAGCTCCCAAAGGAGCCGAAGATAAACGGAAGAGCTGGACCCAATCGCTATCATCATCAGAGCCATATGCCAGGATCCTTAGCAGCGGGCGCCGTCAAGGCAACTCCCAACCCTACGGCTACACCAAATCCTAGCCCCGCAACAACAACCGCCATAAACTTCAAATCTGTCTGCACCACGAGAATCGCTATCTGTGCCAGCACAGCAACGACTCCGATGACCACTTTCTCCTCAAAGCTCTCAAACACTCCACCATTGATCAAGCCCACCGCCACAAACACGAGCATGAACGCTGCACAAACAAGGTTCACAAACTGTTCCGCACTTCTCTGCAAGTCTTCTTTCTTCCTTTGGCTTGGATGAATCTTCCGATCGGGTGAGTTGGTGAAGTACTCAAGATACCAGTTCTCGATGTGTTCCCAGGGCGTAAGTTCGTTGTTTTGGTGGAAAAAGTAGAGGTCGTGATATGATTCCGTCCCATCACCGATCTCGGTAGAGAGGGGAAGGATGGTGCGGCGGAAGGCGGTTTTGGCGTGCTCAGCAGTAGAGATGTAATGCATCAATTGGAGTGGGTTGTCTCGCTCAGGATCCGGTAGGGGGGCTACATTTTGGACTGCCCTGAATGCTTCGTCTTTGGAGAAGTATCAGCCAAGGCCTACTGAGAAAGAGGGGTACAAACCGTATTCTTTTAGTTTTGCCTGAATTTCCTCCCATCTGGGCTTGTCTTCTTCCTTGAGTTGTTTTGAGAGAGCTGCTTTCTCGAGATTTGCGAGTTCGGTTTGGAGTTTGAGGAGGACAGCGACACGGAGTCGGAGAAAACGGCGAGCACAGAGGATGTTTGGTGCGGTTTCGGAGGTGAGGATGTTGACGGCCGGGGAGAAGCCGTCATTGTGGTCGTACTTCTCGCGGAATTCAGCGAGAGTAGTATTGACGGGATAGTCTGCCGTCAGATCTAAGGGTTCGGTTGTTAGCGATGATCTCCAAGCCCAATAGGGATGACTGATGCTTTCGGGATGAGGAGGTACCGGGTGGAGGATTACTGAAGAGGGAGCGCAGCATTGCCGACATGTAGTTCCGAATGTAAGATGCGAATAGAGATTTGTAGATGATGTCGAGGGAAACGAGCGCGGGAGTCGCATCCCTTGGGTATATAAAGCAGCAAAACTCGCCATGGCTAACGCGTTAGACGGAACAGCACTGCCTCACCACGTCGCCGTCAAGGTGTGTTGTCGAACCACTTTGGAGAGTCGCCTGTTGGTGGTTGCCATGTTTATCTCCGCACACCGCCGTCCTATTGGCCCTCATGCCCGCACCTTGCCCCTAACCTTCTTTTTGCCTGGCTCACGGCTCGTTCCGTTCTGGCCTGAATTTGCGATTTTCCTCTCGTTTTTCGAGCAGCGTGAAAATTCAGCCACAAAAGCAGTCCCGTTTCCTCAAGCGGCTTGGCGTACGCATAAAAGCTTGAGGCTTGCGTGGGACGTGTTTCTTCTCCACATCTTCTCCTTCTTCTTTTGCTGATGTGTTGATCATCACTTCTTTCCTGGCGGTTCATCTGTTGTTCCCCACTCTTTTCCCTGCCCCCAAATATGGCACCAATGCACGAGAGCTGAACCAGCGATGGGAGCTCTTGCTCGGCTTGCCTCGGATGTAACGGATTGTGGGGTTGATGACAGCGATACTTAACGTGCCTGACATCTTCCTCGATCTCTGTTTACTTTCCCACCTTTACTCTTTTACACGTTGAAGAATCCCTCGCTCTTCTCCGTTATCCTTCATCCACTACACCATTCACCATTGTCCGCCATCTACTGCCTCACCTCCCTCTCACAATGAGATCCGCATTCCTTCGTCCCGTCACCCGCTTCTCTGGAATCCGTCTCTTCTCGTCCTCCGTCTCCAGAGATGCTTCGTGGGGATTCATCGGGCTTGGTAGAATGGGTAAGGCCACCTACTCCATCTCTACCGTGGCCATGCTGACTCCTCTCGAGGCTATCCAATGGCGAAGAACTTGAGGTTGAAGGTCCCAAAGGAGGATACTCTTCTTGTCTTTGATGTCAATGCTGCCTCGTCGGAAGCGTTGGTCAAGGAGCTTGGAGCGGATCGGGTCAAGGTTGCGAAGGATGTGAGGGAGGTTGCTGAAGAAAGTGTAAGCTACCCCAATTCCTCTGTTTCTTCTTTCAAACACCGTCTCTTAATGATGATCTGTATATTTTTCCGAATAATATATGATCTAAGTTGGGGCTGTCATCCGCCGTGGTGGCAGTTTCATTTCATGATTCACAGATAACAAAGCCAATCCTCTGATTGAGACTTCATCTATTCACTTTATTTTCATCGCGATTGTCGGAACGCAAGCTAATATTGTGGAATAGGACACCATCATTACCATGCTTCCTGAGCCTCACCACGTCAAAGGTGTGTTTGGCGAGCTCTTTGCCATGCCCATCATGCCTTCGCCAGGCGCTCCACAGAAGCTCTTCATCGATTGCTCCACCATTGATCCTACCACCTCCACCCAAGTCGGCGAGATGGTTCGGAACTCGTACATGAAGGCCGAGTTTGTTGATGCTCCCGTCTCGGGTGGAGTGGTTGGAGCTGAGGCTGGAACTTTGACGTTTATGCTTGGTGCGCCAGACAGCATTGTCCCTCGTGTCGAGTCTGTCTTGCAACACATGGGCAAGCGAACCCTTCACTGCGGCAAGCCAGGCACCGGAATCGTCGGAAAGCTGGCCAACAACTACATTCTTGCCATGGAAAACATTGCGGTTGCTGAGGCATTCAACTTTGGCACCAAGATGGGACTCGATGCGCAGGTTTTGAAGGACTTGGTCGGCTGCTCGACAGGCAAGTGCTGGAGCAATGACATCAACAACCCTGTTGATAACGCAAAGAAGGATTTCGTTGGTGGCTTTGGCATCTCGCTCATGCGCAAGGATCTTGGGTTGGCCGTCGCTGCTGCTGAAAAGGCGAAGGCTAAGCTACTCATTGGAAGACCGGCGCTTGAGGCATATGAGGCTGTTGAGAAGGTTGAGGAGTGCAAGGGCCGTGACTTTTCGGTTGTGTATAGATACCTTGGTGGTGAAGAGAAGAAGTAGTCTTCCGTGTAGTTAGTATAGTGGTAATAAACTGTTCTGGTTCCTCATATTTTGGTGTTTGCCTCGCCGGTTGTGTATTTGCATCTAATTTGCTCCGTTGAAAGCTTATCCGTTGCTCTTGTGGTTGTGTGTTTCGTTTCATGTGGCAGTTGACGCCTTGACGGTCCGTCCCTCTGGCCGGCAGATAAAGTTTTGCCAACCTCCTTGCACAAGAGCACTCACTCATGTTGATCAGTGCGTTTCGTCTCCACACTTGTGTTTCGTTGTTCTCCACAATTATAATTGATGCCGGCTTTCCGAAGTAGACGCTTACTTTGGAGGTGATGATGCAAGCTTATGCGCCTGCTGAACTGAGGCTGGAATCTTCGTGCATATGAGCTTCGACTGCGTTCTTTCTTCTCCACTCTTCAATAAGTACTAAGTAGTCATGAACGACTGCATGAAACCTTTGCCTTCTCTAATTAGTACATAGAACTGTCAAAGGCAAGTACGAGTAGAGAACTCCGTAAATAGAGTCCCTTTGTAAGGCTGATTGACACATGATTCCAACCGAGTTCCAAAGCGGCTTAGCGCGCCTGTTCAGCAAGGGACATCTTGTTGCACAGTTGCACCCCCCACAGCTACGAGGCGACCCCACCACGTTTCCAGAAAATCCGATTCCAAAACATGTCCACAACCGCATCATCATCGACCCAACCAACAAAACACCACAAAGTCCATCACCACCAGACGCTTCATCATCTCCTCCATCCACATCTCTAACGGCTCCCCGCTACTCCGCATCAAACTTTTACAACGCCCAGAAGGACAAACATCACCTTAACGAGCCTCACCAACTTGCCCGCCGCCACCAACGTCACCCCCTCGACAAATCCACCACCACCTCATAAACCCCGACCTTACCCGCTCGCCCCAAGGGTTCACCACCCTCCTCTACCCGCACCTTTCACCAAGCCCCCTCACACCTCCACCCCCACCTCACAATGGAAATCGGCGAGATCCCCGCCCCCGCCGGCGGCACCCCCGACACCTGGCTCGAACACGCCCTCCGCTGCCGCTTCCTCTCGGAACCCGACATCAAAACCCTCTGCGAGCGCGCCAAAGACCTCCTCCTCGAAGAATCCAACATCGTGCCCGTCTCGTCCCCCGTGACAGTCTGCGGCGACATCCACGGCCAATACTACGACCTGATGGAACTCTTCAAAGTGTCGGGCGGCCTCCCCGACGGCGGCTCGGGCCTCAACCTCCCCGAAGGCTCCGGCCTGGCCGGCAACGGCGTCAACTACATCTTCCTCGGCGACTTTGTCGACCGTGGCTACTACTCGCTCGAAACCTTCACGCTGCTCCTCTGCCTCAAGGTCAAGTACCCGCGGTCCATCACGCTCATCCGCGGCAACCACGAGTCTCGCCAGATCACGAGTGTGTATGGGTTTATGGACGAGTGTAATCGCAAGTATGGCAATGCGACGGTGTGGAAGACGTGTTGTAGCGTGTTTGACTTTTTGCCGCTCGGCGCGATTGTCGATGGGAAGGTGCTGTGCTTGCATGGTGGGTTGAGTCCAGAGATTAGGACGGTGGATCAGGTTAGGGTTGTGGCGAGGGCGCAGGAGATTCCTCATGAGGGCGCGTTTTGTGATTTGGTTTGGAGTGATCCGGAGGAGGTGGAGACTTGGGCGGTGAGTCCGAGAGGGGCGGGGTGGTTGTTTGGGGAGAAGATTGCGAGTGAGGTAAGGTTCTTGGTGGGGATGGTGTTGCCGGAGGATCATGAGACGGGGATCCATTTGCTTGAGAAGGCAGATGGATCCCTGTGGAGTGGTTCTCGAGATCAATGCTGCCCGTACAGGGAAGATACAGAAGCTAACTGGAGTATAGTTTAACCACGTCAACGGCCTAACCCTCATCGCCCGAGCCCATCAACTTGTCCAAGAAGGCTACAAAGTACGTCTATCACCTCTACCCAGCTTGCTAGACTGGCCCTGCATTCTCTCTCGGTCACAACTAAGCTAACTCCTCTTCTTAGTACCATTTCACCGAGAAAAACGTCGTCACCGTCTGGTCAGCCCCCAACTACTGCTACCGCTGCGGCAACGTCGCCTCCATCATGCAGCTCGAGGAAAACCTACAGCCCGAATTCAAGATATTTAGTGCCGTGCCGGACGACCAGAGGGTGATTCCTAGGGGGAGGGGCGGGCGGAATGAATATTTCTTGTAGTGTTGTTGTTGGGTGGGTACGGTGGGTGGTTTATTTGGGGATATTGAGGGCTTCCTACGTTTTTATGGGGTGCATATCGTGTGGAGTAAGGTGGGAATGGAAGCTGGGAATAGGAGGTTTTTATGCGTTATGGCTGGATGGATTAATGCAGTACTGGTCATGGTGTTGATTCCGATTCTCCTTGCGTTACGCTACTTACTTTGACTTGACTTTAGGATAGAAAGTTGGGGTTTATGATTATTATGATACGTCCAATCATCTCTTTCTCCGTTTCTTGTGGACGTGGCTCCGTGGCGAGGATGGTCTGCTTTTATTTCTCGTGCAGCCGGATTATCCCCAATTGATCTCTATATGTTCTTTCTCGTCTTGATCGGTATTGTACATCCCCGTACACAGTCCTTGAAGGGTTCTCTGGTTGGCCCTATTCCCGTGGGTGGCTGTTGACGTAGTGACGCCGTAGAGGGTTATGCACCACTTTCTCGTACATTAGGATTACCTCCACTGGCATTTGATCTATACACGTTCTTTCTCTTCTTGATCTTTATTTGACATCCCCGTACATTGACTTTTTTTTCTCCGGAATCTGTTCTCGAGCTCGTGCAAGCCATTGTCCGCCTTATTTGACTTGCAAGCTTGAGGAGTCCCTTGTGTCTATGTCTCTTCGTACGAAGTCAACTGAGACTTGGCTGAGTGATTGTATTTCTGTGATCTACTAGTCTCGTGCTGGTTCCTTTCTTTCTTCTGCGCTCAATTTGGTACTGGATACTCCAACTCGTAAACGCACAACCAGGAAAGGAACCAACACGAGACTGAATAGTGTTGTGGATTAGCACTCGTAAGATGATATAGCGAAAGCTATCGATAGCGTGTGATAGGCACCTCCGTGTACCATTCAAGTTCTTGAAGGTAGCTGCTCCGTGCAAAAATTCTGCGGGCCTGGCTGCGTGCGCTTGCAGTAGGACGTATCACTAGACTTCTCTCTTGAATTCAAGTTGGCGACTCGGGCTCGTAAATCTGTCGGGTTTGAGCGGTCTTTCGTGACGTTTCCCCATGGCCCATCGGCCGGTCTTGTGTCTTATGTTTGCATCCCCGTGCGATGACCTTTGTGCCGGTTTTCTGTGTTGATTCCTGTCTTCGTGGATCGCGCGGTGCAATGATATCATGGATAGTGGGTACTCGTATTTGGCTAGTGTGTTGGTTGTGCTCTCATCCATCTCGTGGAGGAGAACGTGGACGGTGCACGCGGTGGTAAAGATGGCCGTGGGTGTTTGCTGATCGTGGAGGAGCCTCTTCGATTTAGACCCGAGTACTTCTTAGATCGTATTGTTTTGAGACGTACTCGTACAATTGGCCTCGGTATACTGATTCTTCTCCTCTGCATGACGTGATCCGTCTTGCAGCCTTTCAAGTTTGCTGCCTCCTCGTAGTGGTGAATCCTCGAGCTCGAGCCTCCTGTGCACGTGTGGTCACGGTGATGTTGTTTTTCTCTTCGTGTGGTGGAAGCTCTTCTTGCAGTGATATGCGTAGTAATCGTACCGCATCTTCTATCTCGATGCAGTTTTCTCTTCGTGAGATTATCTTGTCCTCGTTTCTATGCTTTTGTATCAGGTATATACTCATACAATCGTGGTCTCTTTTTCCTTCCAAGTTGGAATCCTCTTCGTGAGTCGGTTGAGTCTCGTTCATCTGTTCATTCGCTCTTGTGCACCAGTGCAAACGTGAGAAGGGTCGCGTCACTCTGGTAACCTGCATCTTCGTACGGTTCTCTTTTGGCGGGGCAGTCTTGAACTCGAAGGACGTGAACAGGTCTGTATACATATGTTTTTAGACCTCTAATGATCTGGCTAGGAACGTGATGTTGTACACGTATACAGTCGAGGCGTACAATACTATATAGCTTTAGTATCAAACCGGACATACATTATTCTCGTACAAGCTCCTGTAGTTGCATCCCCGTACTCTTTTCTTTAATCTGTAAAGCCAGTTACAATTGACTTTGTCTCCATACAAGTATTGCGTTCTGGGAGGCATTGCAGTATTTTGTTTGCAATTTGGCGAATTTGGCATGCTTTGAATTCTCGTACCGATTCCAGAGTACCAGCCGCAGCGTGCGTGAAGCGACGGCCAAATACAACTGTGCTTCGTGTCGACTGAACTCTGCAGCTCTGGCCCATGGCCGTCTTCATGTGGTTTATGTTTGCATCCTCGTACTGTCTCCTAGTGCGGTGATTTTCTCTGCTTGATTCTTTCCTCGTGGGTAGATCTATAGACCTAGTAAAAAGGATCGATGGCGGGTACTCGTATTTGGCTTGTGCGGTGTTTGTGTTCTCATCCCTCTCATGGATAAGAACGTGACAAGAGGCCTTGGGCCGCTCGGTGAGTGTTAGCTGATCGTAGGTGGGATCTATCTTTCCTTCTTACATTTTGATACGTATTGTAGGTCGTCCTTTGTGGATTAAGTACTTGGTACCACCGGATGGTGGGTGCTCGTATCTGAGTCTCATAGTGTGCTTTGTGGTATCAATCATCCATCTCATGGATAATAACGCCTAGAGGGTCCGGATGTTGTGTGTTCTCTGACCGTGAAGCAGGAGCATTGTCTTGTATAGATCTTACTATGTTGATACGTACTCGTAAACGTGCTGCGGTTTGATCCGTCCCTTCTACATATATAAGTGCTCCGTCTTGCAGACGTTGAGACTTGCGTTGCATCCCCGTATCTGTCCTGCTAAGGCGATGTTGTTTCTCTCTTGGTCTCTTAGACTCTCTGTTGATACTTATGTACTCACTCGTACGTCGGTTTCTTCAAACACGGGATTCGGTTCTCTCTTCGTGTTGAATTCTTGTCTTCAATTTGTGCACTCTGGCTTTTTGCATCTCGTGCATTGCTGGCAACCATCACTTTGAGACTGATTCTCTAAATTGTTTGCTCATGCGCCACTGTCGTGGAAATGTACGTGCGAGAGTGTCGACGTGTCTAATATTCTTCTGCTTCGTGGGTTGATATCTTGCTGATCGAACTCGAGACCACCACGTAAAAGAAATCTGGAAGTTGGTGCCGGTGGTTTTCTCATCTTTCTGCAGATCTGGTAACGTGGCATTGTCACAGAAAGTAGGAGCAAACCGTATTAGTACAAGCTGTAGCATCCTATGCATGCTTGCATCCCCGTATTTCTTCTGCTGCATGTACGAGGCTATGGAGTTTAATCATGGCTCAAACTTGCTGATCTCTCACCTAATTGGGTAAGGCCCGAGCCAAGATTAAAGTCGAGAGCCTCGTACGTCCATATGTACAGTACGTGGGTCGACGGGTGGCAGTATGGGTCCTGTCGGGAAGCATGTTGTATTTTACTTTCTCGTTTGTTGCTTTCAAGATGCGGATTTTAATTTTGTGGCGTCTTCTTCCATGAAGTTCCATCGTGAAACCTTTGTAAGAGCAAACGTACTTAGTAGATGCTTTAATATTATAATGCCAGTGGTGACTGACGCACGTACCACTTAATTCTTGCCCTTCCGAATCTTCTTTCTTGTCTTCAGCACGCACTCTCTCGTGGAGAGGACGAGAACAGAGTAACGTTGACCTTGCTCCACTGGAATCCTCGTTCCGCCACGCGGTGGGTCAATCTCGTGCGCGTGCTGTCCCTCTCTTGGAGCTTCGTACCGGATTGCATCCACATGGATCTTGCCTCGTTAACATGTTTTGCTCTGCAGATCCGATCTGTCCTCGTGTGGTGGTCTGTGTTTGACTCTGCATATTTCCGTGCCAGTTGCCAGATTTGAACTGTAACAGATCTTCGTGGGATCGCGCTGGTAATCTTTGGATTGGAAGCTTCCTTTGATAAGTCATCCCTTCTCCATCATGATTTATTGCACTTGACGTAAGACCTCTCTTTCCAACCATGATACTCGTACCAATTGCTGTGAATACGTAGTCGTGACTAGGGGAGACTACTGAACTGCCTGATCGCTCCTAGCAAATAGTGGTGATCGTGTCCTTTCGTTTGCGCACTTGCTCCTCGTTTTCGAGTGACGTGACTGTTGCGGCTTAGTAGTCCTTGCAGTTTCAGAGAAGTATATGCAGTACATGCGTATGCTTGGTGGCTCATGGATGGATCCCGTTTTCTTTCCCGATCTCACAATGTGTCGTATCATACCGATTTCCATTTGCTCGTATACGTACTGCAATCTTGCGTTCGGAACTGAAATTTCGCTGAGGTTTGCTTTGTCTTCTGCCTTGGCATGGGAATATTCATATCATTCGTGCGAGTGATACGGTCCAGTTCAAGTTGCAGTGGCTTGTCACGGTGATGCTTGAATAAGTACTAATGCGCCTTCCACTGGCAGTTCTTATCTGTTCTTTCTTCTTTGACGCACGTATTCGAGCGCAAAGAAGAGTCATGTCGTCTTTGTGTATCATTTACTCTTTGTAGAGACTCACGTTCTTGAATTTCTTGGTGGGTCAGATTGTTTGGGCTCCATCCCCGTTTGCTCAGGACGTGTTCCATGCGTTCAGCTGACGACTCGCCGCCTTCGTAAATGGCCGGTTCTTCCCCGTTGTCCTACAGCTGGCTAGAGCTGCGAATGTTAAGGGCGCAACTTTGGATTAGTCTCCCTCGTACACTACCATGATCAAGCATTGTTAGTTTCGTCGCGACGTAGAAGAACGTCGTTTCACTTGATCCTACTAGTACTACGTGGGTGCTTCCACTAACGATAACTTGCGACACATGATGTGGTCTCTTTCGTGATGCCTGTTTTAGATTCTACGGCACCCTTCATGGCTCTGCTTGACGTCTCTTGTCCTGCGTCGACTCTCGGTTGAAACGGGGACTCCGGCTCAGATTCATCCCTCACTTTGCTTCCTGAGAGAGATCGATGACCTTCCTTTAATCTCACTGGTTTGTTCGTTGCCTTTTTGCCCTTTTGGTAGCAGGCGGAGAAATATAAAGCTGTCAAATGTAAAGCAAAAGCAAACGAGATCTGCGAGCACGGGAGGACTCGAACCTCCAGACTTTGGTAAACTTCATACCGAAAACCAACGCCTTAACCATTAGGCCACGCACCCGTTCATTCGAACCGAAGCTTGATTTCGTTTTACATCCGAGAATAATGCTTCATCAGACTGCCTTTGAAGATCTCCGGTTCAATTCTTGCTCGAGAGAAGCTTCTGTCTTTCTTCCAAAAGACTCCGGGTTCGATTCATGGTAAAGGCATCTCCAAGCGTGCAAACTCTTTCGTTGTCGGTTCTTCAAGTTCAACTCACCATGTAAGATGCCACAACAAAGTTCTCCCAAAAGGCTTCGATTTAGGCCAAAACCTCAATTTGCAAAGGCTTCCAACTGAACAGGTACAGGTACATGTCGCATGACCCAGAGAGCTATTATCTCATGGAACAGATAGAAACCATGTTGCTCACTGCGCCCGGCTGCCATACTGTGCCCCTCTAACTGTCCGCAGTACTTCATAATGCACGTTGAGAAGCAGCAACCGAACAGTCGGTAAAAGAATTGTACCTAACTCAGTGGCATCTATACAGACCCTCAGAGCATTAGCGACCGGAAGCTACTATTACGTAGAGATCCAGCCGGCCTAGATGGAGCTCTTTGGTCCCGGGAGGGATCTTGTAGCATCCTAAGAAGTCCCATGCCTCTCGAAGGGCTCTCATACCGTGAAGGTGCGGTATTCGGCTCGGAGAACCGAGCCATATGCTCGGCACGATATTAAACGGATATCTATTCCGAATTAGCACTCAGTTCAACTCCAAACAGGGTCAACAGAAAGCTCGCCGGTCCCACTAAGGTCACTATCACTGCATCCACATGAGAACCCTGCCAACTTAACGTTGTCTCGCTTAAGAACAACGCCGGTGCACTGCCGAGCTACCCCTTGCATATCCACCTGCAACCCCACATTCCAACCCCACAAGCTCAAGAATGTTGCACAATCTGGGATTTATCAATGAGGAGAATGCAAGGAGTCTTTGCATCAACCTTCATCGCGCAGGCCATCATGGAGTTCGTGATGGTATTTGTTGGAACTATTACCTTTTGGCGGATGAATTCGAATGAATCGTATGTTCCCAACAACAGAGAAGGTCCATGTCAACTGATCAGGCGCATAGATTGAACCGACCGGAGAAGAGAAGTGAGCTGTTTTGGACGAAGATGTCGTAAGATTCAATCACCTGGAGCATCTTCGTCCATGTCGGATGGATGTCAAAGTGATATCCTCTAACACCATGCTGTTTCTCAGGATGATGCTCTGTTGGAAGCAATGAACTTGGGATTCAACCAGAGTCCAGATTGTGAGAGAAGACGGGCCTTGCAGGTGTGAGTGAGAAACTGAAGAAAGGTAGGTGGAAGAACTCACAACTGTATAAATTAAGATCCGAATCCCTCCATCAGAACTCATTCTCATCAACATCTTCTCCGGCTCATAAGACAACCATATCCAGAACAATCATGAAGTTCCTCAGCCTTCTCATCAATCTCGGCCTCAGTGCCTCCAGTCTTGTCTCCGCCGCAGCAATTCCCGAGAATCTCCAAGACCCATCTGCAATTGAAGCTGCTGGTTTCCCTAGCTACACTGGTGGCGCGGTCAGCTATGCCACCGCTACACCAGTCCTGGACCCCGAAGCAGCTCTTGCCGAAATCGAAGCAGGAAACCAGACGTCCCATCTTGGCAAGCGAGTGGTCACCTTCCGAGTCTACGCCTGCATGGATGCCAACTGGCGTACGGACTGTAACTGGGTAAACACTCTTATTTCTTCTCTTCGTTTCCATCTGGCTAAGATTTCTCAGTTTAGTTGGACCGATGCACCATGCGCTCGTATCAATCCCATCTTCCATAACAGAATCAGTTCCATTAAGCCCGACTTTGGATTTAATTGCGCCTTTTGGACGTGAGTTCTCTCTTCCGAATCTAAGTGCCTCTCTTGAGACTGAACTTTTATAGTGGACCAGGCACTGAGTGCAATGGCCAATATCCACTCCTCGCCAAACCTCCAGGATACTCGGATCTGAACCAGCTGCTTCCAGTTGCCGGATGTACAGTTGGGTGCTCAGTGCCACAGCAGAACTTCAATGATAGAATCAACAGTTTTTTCTGTTGGACGGTTTGAGGACTGCGGGGTTGGGGATATGATGGAGGTCTTGCTGTCGATGGATTGATGGGTACTGAGGCTCGAGGGTCGTAAATGTTGGCGAGGACAAAAGAACAGTTGGTCGACGGTTTGGATGCGGTGGATTTCTTTGTGATGGGTTATGAATTGACGAAACGGAAGTTACGGACGGCTGGAGATGTTAGCAATGATTTGAACAAGGATTGAATTGACTTGCCTTTTAAAACTGCGCTTGAAGATTGAGCCCTTTTGCGAGTGCCCGCCTACAACTTTTTCGAATCCGTCGACGCGTCCTTTCAGTAGTTTGTGCAATCCCGCAAGAAGCCGACCCAAAGAAGAATAGAAGCTTCTTCGAAAGTCGAAAAGAAGAGTGTGTCCGAAGTCTAGAGAGATACCTAGGCCATGAAAGTGGTTGTCGCGCCGATGATGAAATGAAATGGGGAAGAGAAGCGGTGGAGATGGTGATAAGAAGCCCGATAAGATCGATCAAAATACACTAGACTAAGTGGGCCGTGCGTTGCTGAAGCCAAGTCCGCCCAACGCCGCTCTTCGCCCGCACCACAGGAGCCCAAAACAAGCATCACCAATACACCCTCCACAAGTTACCAACACGTCACCCTTCGCAAGCCATCCCGTTACAATCGCGCCTTTATTCGCCACGGATCCATACGACTTTCAAGCCGACAGAAATCCTTCATCGATCTCGAAGATGTCGGAGTCAAACGCGAGCTTCTACAATCTGCCGCCGGAAATCCACCTCGAAATCGGTCGCATCTTCCAAAATACGCCTCCGACCCCCGAGTTTGCTCAAGGCCTTCTCGCACTACTTGGTACCAACAAGCGGATTCAGGGGCTGTACCTCAAATCAGTTGTCGATTACTTCTTCTTCTGGACCTATGTGGTGGATCGTGGAGAAAAGGTGTTGCGGCCGTGCCAATGGAGACCGGATGGAGTCATACGGTGCGAAGTAGTCGACCAAAGCGACACTCTCAGCCAGATGGACACAAATTGCTATCATCTAGACTTTTCTGGTGAAACTGGGTACGAGTTCGACAAAGATGGTACCGGTGTCCAGGTGATGCCAGAGAAGGAGGATGGCTCGGAGGAGGAGGAGGAGGAAGAAGAAGAGGAGGCAAAGCAATTGCGATGGGAAGTCACCGGGTTCATGGAGCGTGTTATGCGGGTGCTGGAGAATGATGCTGTTTGGGAAAGTCCCGAAGCCCCAGACTTGTCGGGTTGGCGAGAAAGGACCGGACCATCAGACGGAAGCGAGGCCAGAACCAAGCAGTGGCTAGGGTGGCCGGATGATGCAGAAGAGCCACTCGCATATGAGATGCAGCACTACGCCCGCACCCACTATTTTCTTGATGAAGATTACCGGCGGCTTTCAGGTGGAATCTGCTTCGTCAACGAGCCGGCAAGGCCTTTTTGGACACCAACATCGATTTTCGACACCATCCTCGATGCATCACCGTTCGTTCCGGCTTACTTTTACCAGATGCTCTTCACAGGCCTGGCAACCGCCGAATATAATTCCACGGTTGTTGAGAGGTTGGTCACAAAATTTGTCTCCCACGCGATCCAGCGCCGGAAGCTAAAGCTGGTTTCCATCTTCGCAAGCTGCACTGCCGACTGCGCTGCCATTCGTTGGTGGTTTTCCGAGGAAGGGAGTGAGCCGTTTTATTCTAACCGTGTTGCCTTTGAAGTGGAAAAGGCGCTGGCGAGAGACGACCTTGCGCTTATTCGTGCGATAACAGACGGCGGAATCGATCTTGCTCACATGAGAAGCAACGGCAACATGACGCCTCTCCATCAGGCTGTATTCTTTGGCTCCATAGGCTGTACAAGATACCTTATTTCGAAAGGTGCTGATGTTCTTGCAGAGATGTGTGACCCTCTTCACAGTCACGATACGCCATTCTCCCGCGCAATTCGTTTCATAGAGCAAGAGAGACACAGAGAATGCAAAAGCAAACCCAACCCCGAGAGAGCGCTAGAGGCCACATCTCGCAAGAAGGAGTGTGCTCGCGCTGTTATGGAAGCAGTTATTTCACCTCTTGAAAGGAGCAAGCTGGTCGCCAAACTCTCTCAGCCTGGTTGTGGACTCCTCTCCGAGTTCGGTCACCGCTTCGTTCTGACATACAAATCTACGCATGACCGAAGTCACTGTACTTATTACCTCGATATGGCAAAATTCGTTTCCAAGGAGTTCGGCTTTGGCGAAAACCAGATCTTTGTTCCTTCACTGGAGGCCCTGAGCGGTTGCGACCTCACGAATTACGAACGACTGGAATATTTCAAGCTCAATTTCAGAGCCAGCACTTACAATTTCTCAAAGCCAGACCCTGTGGATTCGGGGAGGCTCAGGAAAATGGAACAAGATCTAAATAGCCTTCTTCTTGATTGCCTCCTGCTTGATGAGACATCGGATGACGACAGGCAAGACTTTCGGTTGATTGAACTGTTGATGCAGTATGGCGCAGACCCGAATGCTACACTCCACAACTTCCTCCCCATGGTCAATGAGGAATCTCACGACGAAACTGCGATATGGACGCCAATAATGGTATCGGTTGCTCTAGGCAAGCATGGTGCTCTCCGGATTCTTCTGAATGGTGATGAGGATCTTGCCACAAGGTGGTTGGAGGATGATCTCTTCTGGGAGTTTCAGGGCTGCAAGATATCCAGAAGAGAAGCGCTCGGGGCCGAATGGCAGAAATTGCTATCTAGAGTCGTAATACTGAGGCGCAAAAGGTCCCCAAGTGGAAGAAGGAACGGAAATTTTCCGCCGCATACGAGGAGGCTAGAGATTTGTCCTGGTGCTGTTTCTGCTGGAGGATCTTCTAATCGGTGGTTCATCTCTACGCATTACGATCCATCAAATTGGTACTGAACTCATGGGTATTATGGATGTGTTGGTTTCCGATTTTTTTTTTGTTCAGCTGAGCACTCGAGGTTTCTATTCTACTCGTCAGCCCGTCCATAAGTTCAGCTTGGACGCGAGCGGCCTGTGATCGGGCAGACTATAGTTACTCTAAATCTACTAATCGGCGGCTGTTGCTGCAGCAACTTCTTGCTCTTATAAATATCGGTGGTGGTATGATTTTAGGGGGCTTCTGGCAATGAGGGGCTGCCGTCTAACCGAGAGCCATGACGATGATCGGTTGGATTGACTGAGCGTCATGCAGTGAAACTTTATACCTGGTTGCAGCACCCCAGGGTCTGCGAAAACATCAGAAGAGGTATTACCGTCGCCAATCCTCTGATCCTCATTGGCTCCTTCCCTTCGACTTCGCTTGCCGATATGCGACACGAGCAGCTACGGATACGAACGACAAATGAATAACCATCCATCTCGCGTCCGAATTACGCATATTATTCCAACGACTAGACGAATATAGGATGTTCCTTCGGGCACACCGGACTTCGGATGCGCACATACTGGGATAATTCATGCGTCGACTACCTGTCAAATGTTGACTAGTCCGGGATGGTGTGGTAGTGGCTTGGAAATTTGGGCGAACGTAGGCTTTAAGGTCTTGGTGCGGCCGAAGGGCATAGTTTTTCTCGAGATGGGCCGGAGAGGTGCAGGAAAAGATGCAATTTTGGGGGCAATACTGGCATGGCATGCACTGATAAGTTCACTTTGCAAATCGAGCCAGCAATCTAAACCTCGCTTCGAGCTTTCATAGCTGGAGCGGGGTAGTGCCGGTGATGTTTTGAAAACTGGTGCCGGCGAAAGGGTCGGCACTTGAGATGCAGAGGTAGGCTTCAGTTCAAAAGGTGGCTCTTTCCCACGCTCATTTTCTTCCCAGGTCTGCATTCTAACGACGATTACGAACTATGGATAATCCGAAAGACGCCACGGTCCAATATATCGCCTTGGTGCAAGAGCTCGGTACCAAACTTCAAGGACTTGCCCCAGTTTTCAACACCTTCAAGGCGGAAATTCGAAATCTCGCCGATGGCCCGTTACTGCTCGTTTCTCTGAAGGGGATTTTCGCTCTACTCATTGCACGGTTCATCATCCTCTCGATTTACCGACTTTACTTTCATCCTCTCCGCCATTTCCCAGGCCCATTCCTTGCAAAAATCACAAATCTGTACTCACTCTACTACGATGTTTGTACTCCAACCTCCTCATTCCGTGCCATTATGATGTGATCTAACTATTCATAGTGGTGGCTCGAAGGACAACTGACCCATCATGTCCGAACGGTTCTCCACCCCAAATACGGCCCCATAGTTCGCACTCGCCCTCACATGCTCCGCTTTTCCGAACCCGAAGTCTTTTACCAAGTCCACTCAGTTGGCTATACGTTCATTCGAGATCCTCACACAAATACCGTCTGGAACATGCCTCGTTCATCATTCAGTACAGATCCAAAGATTCATCGGGCCAGGAAGACCAAGATTGCGCCAGTATTCAAGAAGGCCAGTATTGCGCCTATCGAGCCATTGGTCCATGAGAAGACACAACTGTTGATTGACAAGATTGCGCTGAGGATTGACAAGAATGGAGAAGATAGAAAGGGTGGCAAGGTGCTTTGGTTGAATGTTCAGAATACAACGCTGGCATATGTTCTTGATATTGTCCAGGAGTTCTTGTCCGAAGGTGTCGGAGCATATCGGTAAGGCACCATTAGCAGCTGTTTCCTGAGTTGCTGGACGTATGCTAACTGGAGTAGATTGCTCGAAGATGATAATTCTCCCGACTTTCATGCGCCTATTTCCGACCTCCTCATATTTTCTCTCAAACTCTCACATTGGCACCGCCACTTTCCTAATGCTGCTGTATTCATGCAGAACAACACACCAAACTGGCTCTTGGAATACATGGCTCCCTTCCTTAGTATGCTACTGAATCTCCGCCTGTGCTTTTAGTGACGTAACACAGAAAACCGAAAGGATATCCGAACTCGTATTGCCGAGGGAGTCTATGGATACCTATCTCTACTGAAGGACGAGGACCTCGAAATCAAGCCGAAAGATAGCAACGTCAATGGCAACGGCACCGAGAAAGGCAAGAAGCTTGTTGGGTACAGAGAGCTAGTTCCTCATTTCAAAGATATTCCTGAGGATCTTGTGACGGAGGCACAGTTATTGATTGCAGCTGGGGCGAACACAACGGCTTATGTGCTGACATTCCTGCTTTATCATCTGGCGGTTGATCAAGACATGCAAGAGAAGGTGCTTGAGGAGGTGAAGAGGCTGGAAGATGGATCCGGAAAGACACCCAGTTGGAGAACGATGGAAGGAAGTGAGCTTTTGGTATGTTATTCTTATTCATTGTCCTTCGCAACCATAGGCTTGGATATCAAGAATGTTTCACTAATGGGCAACCTAAAATAGACTGCGGTTATCAAAGAAGCCCTACGACTTTCTGATCCAATCCCAGAAGCGCTAGCTCGCCAAACGACAAAGCCAGTGACAATTTCCGGCGCTCATATTCCTGCTGGCGTGAGTTGCATCCTTTTTTATTAAATATCGATCATCGCTAACAATCCCTAGACTGCTGTTGAAATAGCCGCTTCCCAAGTGCTTCAGAACCCAGCTGTCTTCGGCGCACATCCCGAAAAGTTCGATCATACTCGTTTCCTTGCCAGCTCCGGTGCCACAGAGGAAGCCATCAAGCAACGCCTCAAGTTCACCAATACAGTCTTTGCTGGTGGCGCATATGTATGCACAGGCATGCATATGGCATACATGGAGCTGTATATTGGCCTTGCGGAATTGCTGAAGGCATACAAGTGGGAGTTGAGCGAGGAGCTGAAGAGGGATGGGGCGTGGTTGTGGCAGGATGCTTTTGTTGCATGGAAGATTGGGGCGGAGCCAGTGTTGGGTGTGACGAGAAGGTAGTGTGGGCAGTCTATTGTACCTTTGTTGTGCAGTTTAGAGTTGTGGTGGAATATAAGGGAAGTCCAGGGAGGTTCATCAAGCTGGGTGGTGCAGTCTGTTGTGCAAATTCAGATGACATTTCAGTTGGCTGTTCTTGTGCTCATTCCCTGTGCTCTGGACACTTGTAGCTGATAGTTTTAAAAACCGATATGTTCCAACTGCCACTAATATTGTGCTCAAGATACTTTAGGTAGCCTCATCAGCAGAAACCCCACCCCGGTCTTTTCCTACCGGAAACATTACCATAACACTACCAAATAGTCAGCGCATTCAACCTCCCTCGTCCGAACGGATATATACCTAGTTAACCGCTTTATGCGACAGTAGCATTGCAGCGACGAAAGTCACACCCGCCATCACCTCAAACAAACTGACAGTCCCCTCCTCCTTCGACACATTTACATCAAACTCGACCCAAGCAACACCCTCCTCATCATCACTCACACCCTCCTCTTCTGCATTCACGCCTTCCTCTGCATCAGCCGTTCCCTCCTCCTCAATATTCCCTCCCTCTCGATCCATGGCCACACTTGCTGCATCAACATCTCCGGCATCACTCAAATCACCCTCCAGCTCCTCAATATCCACCTGCACAGCTTTATCCTCTACCATTGGCGAATCCGACCCGTCACTCTCCTCCTCCAACTCAGCAAAGTCCGCGTCGGTCAGCGTCTTCTTCCTTTTCTTCGGAGTCACTGGAAAGATGGTGATAATTTTGTCGGGATGGGTTCTGTTACCGATAACGACGGCATAATATCGGTCCTTCTTTGTTGTACCCATCTGTGTCGAGTAGCCAGCATCATACAGTCTCTGCTCCTTATCAGTGAATACTGGACGAGTGCTCAGGATATTCTGGATGAAGGTGAGCATCAGGTCGTTCGAGATACCGCGAGTGTTGAAATGAGTTTCGTGTTTGAGGATTGTATGTGTGAGGCCGTATGTGCAATCGAAGTTTCCCAAGACGAAGTCCATGTAACCATCTGATTTGGGGAGAGTAGAGACCTTGGCGGCGACATGCCTATCTGCTAGGTGGGAATTCCAGATATCCTTGTTACCTTCTGCCCTCATAAGATCCACCCTTTCCGTCTCCGCATCGGTGAGGCTCATTCCGGAGAGCACCAATCTTGTCGCAATGTTCCGGCATCTCCTGCGTCGCAGGGCTAGCAGGTCCTCGGCAGTGAGGGTAGGTGGGGAGCTCAAAGATCGTGCCCTACGTGTGTTGGTGAATCTGAGGGCTTCATCTGCGAGAGAGTTGGTGACAACAACAGGCGTGGAGGCGTTTTCGGATTGGGCACTTGTTGGAGGCCAGTTCCCACCGGGAGTCGTTGTGATTGTTGTTGAAATAGTTATCGACCTACCTCGGGGTAGTGGAGGCATTTTTGGTAAATGAGGGTTCGCTTGGTGGGTGTCGAGGTTTGGAGGCTGAATGGAAGCAATCGTTCTTGGAGTTTCGTTTGTTCAGAACCCCATTAAACCTGTACCTTCCCAGTCGGTGTTTTGGTAATGGCGCTTGCACATATGCATACTTAATATGCATGTCACTGTTTTCAGAGTCAGGCATAGGCGGCCTTGAAATAATATGCTAAACCGATTAGCCCACTAAGTACCACTGTCCTTGATTTGATCTGCATTTGGAAGCTGAATTTCTGCACTTACTAGAGCAGGGACTACATATTATGTGTTGAACCATTTTATACAAGAATATTTAGAGAACACGACAGGATGGAGTAAAGTTGAAACACAGCAATAGTTATGTCTTCGTCGTTTCTTCCTGTCTACTTTCTAGCTACCTTGGACCTCCAGTTTTGGCTGCTCAATCATCGTCTCTGCGGCCTTTGGATAATGGGCATGAATAATCTTGAATATTCTCGTTTCCGAAAACTTTACAAGATCACACTCCACCATCTCATACCAGCTCAGGTAAGGTCCCTTCAACGGCAGCCAACATTCCTCCATCCATCCCTCATACTCAGGATCCATAAAGGCAGGAACTTCCCAACCCACCCTAATCCTCTCAATTCCAAAGGCACGCCATTCCTCAACAGTCTTCAATTCTCTCACCCGTCTTTCGGCTTCCCTCAAGGCATGCAGTCCGGTCAACATCCACTGCGCTATTGCTTCTTCCTCCTCCCGTGTTCGCATGGTTGTCGGCTCCATCGTTTCAAAATCGTAATCCTCATTCGAGCCATGGGGGTAAAAATCGCTGCTCTCCGGGTATTTCGTGGACCATTGGCTTATGAACATGAGGAGTTCTCGACCAATTGCTTCTCTAGCTTCCTTTGCAATACTATTTGGGCTGAGACTGACCCCGCCGCCGGTGAAGAACATACTGAGAGTTGTGTACATATTGAATCCGTACTTGTTGGGACTTGCGGAGCATTCAGGCCAAGGACCTCCTTCCAAACATGTGAAGCCTTATAAAGTTAGAGCCCATAAAGTAAATAGACGAGTCTCGGAATTATCTTACCTTGGTCCACTCCCGGCTCTTCATCAGCCTGTCTCTTCTCCTTCGGATGCTTTCCACCATTTGTTTTCTGGACATTCTTGGTGAGATTCAGCAACCAATCATCCACGGAGTTCCCGGAAGTACTAACCGACGAATTTTGAGCTTTTTCGCACTGATCACGAAGCTCCTCGTATTTCTTGCGGGCAGCTGTGGTTTCGCTCAGAAGTTGGCGGTATCGACTTTCTGCCAGCTCTTTTGCCTTGAGGATCTCGTTGTTCTTGCTTGTCTCTTCCTCAAGCGCAGCTTTGTCATCGATCGGTTTGTTGGCATTCTGGCCGGAGGCGTTCGGGGAAGCGCTGTCGGAGGTGGTGGAGGAGAGTGTTGATTTCGACCCAGGCGGAGGTGTTGATGGTCGCGGGCCGGGAGAGGAACTGTGGAGATTGTCAGCAAGACGTTCATTCCATCTGAGTACTTACTAGTAGTTCCCCATCAAGATGGTGGTCAGTTTGTTTCCGTCGTTTGTTCTTCCGCAGTTGTTGTTTTTACTAGAATTTGGAGTGAGGATTGTTTGGGTCTCATGGTTGTGAGTTCCATTGCCAAGACTGGCTTAAGGTAGAAGGTGGTTCGCAAGAGTCTGGCGCCCCGCTCCATCTTCTTTCAACGACAGACGACACTCCCCACACCTCTCATCTCTCCTCGACAAAACAACAAACACCAAACAATCGCCATCACCACCAAAGCGTCGCCTCGCACCCATCGACAAGCAGCTGGGAACAAACGGTCGACCCCTACCAACCTACCGGCACCTGCCGGTCCCTCTCAAACCCCCATCTCCGCCGCCGCAACAACCCGACCAGAAGCTCCAGGTTTCGTCAATGGAATCTTCTTTGGAGTTTCTAAGCAGGATCTCGCCAGAACTACGAGAGCTCAGCCTCCACCGGCCTCCCACTCCAACCTAGTCGGAAGTACGGCAAATCCGAAGCCCTTCCCATCATCCTCGCAAGCCAAGGCCTCGTCTAAACCGGTACCCTCTCTCATCGCCTCGAAACCTTCTGCTACGGCGCAGCATCTGTCAGCAACGTCCTCTTCGAAGCTACAGGGATTGGCCAAGCAACACCAGGGCTCGACAAGCAGCTCTTCCACCGTCCAAACCGTCAAATCAAAGGCCAAGGCCACTCCGGTCTCCAAGTCAAAGTCACACATGACTCGATCTGTTGCCTCGATGAAGATCCCAGCACCAAAAAATCCGCCTGGTACCGCGATTGCGAGAGTTTCCAGGATGGTTATAAAGAGGAATAAACCCCTTGTGAGAGACATCAAAACGGTGGATGAATACATGGAACTGCTGAAAGAAGCTCGGTTGCCTGAAAATGGCCTTCTGGCGATGCACATTGAAGAGTACGCTGGTTATGACGAGTTGCTTGTCGAGGCCTGTTTCGGACCAGAGTCAGGCGTCGTGGTCAGAAAGTACTCTCACAGAGTATGGATGCAGAGCAGGTTGAGAGGTGGCTATTTGGGGAGTGTAGAGTGGGAAGATTCGTCAGAGGATGCATATGAGAACTTTGAGGGCAAGTTATCTTGTGAGTATTTTCTCCGATGATAAGCTGACCTGTTGCTAGTAGCTTGTTGCAGGTGAAGCTGTAATAGTGTTTGATACTAGGCATTCGGTCAATGCCAATGCTCGTCAAGCGAAGAGGGCGTTCATCGGGAACGCATTCTGCGGCATAGAAAAGCTCTGCTTCTGGCAATTCCAAGCTGTTCAGGCAAAGGAGAACCTCCACCGATTTAGCTAGTCTAGCTTGTCGACATTGAGGACGTTGTTTCCTCATGGTTCTTGATTCCTGACCCGAAGTTTACTGCTTGTTAGTGGAGAACCCAACCCCGGTTGTAGAACGAGGATGTTTACGGCCAATCATTCAATAAGGAGATGAGCGCATCTTGCCTCGTGCTGGGTAGTGACTTGCAAGCTTGCCCTATGAAAGGAGAAGATTCGGAGAAAGCCGTCTGGAGCAGACTGGTCTGGAGAGCATCGACGATCCACTATAAAAGCAGTTATGGCTGTTATCTGGTACATCGGACGGGTGGGTGCAGTCTTGTAGAGCAGAGGTATTCTGGTTCCATATAGATTATGTACATCGAGATAATAAAGAGACATTAATCTTCTCTCTTTCCCTCATCGCCCTACAACTCCTTCTCACTGAGACGATGCAAGGCGTCATCATCATAAAGTTCCGGCTTAGACCAAGCAATCTCATCCCTAATCCCCCTCAACTTGTCCCTGACTCTCATCCTCGGATCCGCCATTACTGCATCAACATAAGCATACAACCTAACAAAGTGTTGTGCTTTGACCTTCTCATCGCCAGCCTTAATCAATTCGCGTCTCGCCTTTGACTTCCAGCGAAGAAGAGCATTTTCGGCTTCGAGGCGGCGAATTGTGTCGTCCTTTTGTTTGACTTCCCAGTGCTGCATGGCGAAAACGAAGATGCCAGAGCCGATCAGGAGGCGCTTTTGGAAAGGGCTGAAAAGGGACATAGTGCTGGAAAGATGTCAGCTTTGCGAGGTTTTGGAGTGAAGCGTTGATGTACATTTTTGGCTCGTTGTTTTGTTGAGGATGTATTCCGAGGAAGGGCCAGAATGGACAAACAACGAGAGTTTGGTGGGTCAGCTCGATGGGGAAGGTTCTCAGGCAGACCCAAGAAGCCGGTGGTGGTGCACAGGCCACATAAATCTTATCTTATCATGATGTGGCTTCATTTTTCGCCGCTTCAGTGAATCGAGACTCGAACCTCCTCCATTCGACCCCAAGATAAACGATCTCCAGTGAGTATGTATACCCTTGGATGGCGAGCGCAACTCTAACAAGACATAGAGCAGGCTGAGATGATTCACGAATTCATGCCTACATACAGTACGAGTTACAAGGAGCCTTCCAACACAGCTTGGCTCTGAACCGACAAACCCATCACCAAACGGCCTTTGCGAGTCTCGCTGCTGCCACTGCAGTGACGGATCTCTGTGCCAAAGACTTCGAGAATTGCAGCTTTTCTGGATTGTCACATACGGCCATAGATTGAAGAATATACCGGATCCCGTCCGCTCTCCCATAGTCAAACTTCCAATCACCAAGTTAGTACTGCGGTGGGTGACCACGCGGAAATCCTTGGTGCTGTATGTTTTGCTTTCGCATCTCGGCTTTTCCTATTGGGTGGATTGTATCGCTGCCAGCTTGCTCATGCAACTTGAACCCCGCAGATTTGCATTCTTTCGTCGGTCTTCGTAATCTGAATCGCATTCACCTCCACACTCCAAGGACTTTTAAATCATCTACGGCTTGGGTTTCTCCTACTACATACTTCGCATGCTCCTGCTCGAAGCTCTGAGCATAAACTGGTTAAACTGGCCTCCCCCGAGAAGCAAATAATTCCTCACCCCACGAGGCCTCGAATTCCATCAGCGAGCCACTTCCACCGCCCAATATGCGCCCAGGGCAAGCGCGACGGCCCGAAGTTCATCTCCGCATATCAGAACTCAAATCCTTCTTCACATCAGACCCTGTCCACCGACAACTGCGTATCCATTTTGCGACACTAGCTCGACACCAAACCGCCTACAGTTACCCAGACGCATTCAAGGGAACAGACTTTTTCTTTTGGTGGTACGTCACAACGTACTGTGAACTTCCAGGATATGAACCATCAATGCCACTGCATATAATGACCCGTTTCTGCAACATCATCGAAGAGGCACTGTTATTCTACGTCCGCACGATATACCCATACTACATGTTCATCAGGGGCGAAGATCTGAGTATTTCTCGGTTGGAAATACTGCACATGTTTGAGCAAGAAGATCCCAGGCATCTCTATATTGGTTTATTGTGGCACTTTACCGCGCATGATCCCTCACTGATGACCGGGACGAAGGTTGAAAGAGCCATACAGGCGCGGTGTGAACATGGATTGCTGCGAGAGGAACAGGCCCAATTGCTGGAGTTGGTTGTGAGGAAGCTTTTTCTTCAGATCGAGACATTACTCATGAGCGTGGAAATGGTTGATCGCGAGAACGAAGAGTTGGTGACGCTCGAGATGAAAAGGCTGATCAAGAGAACAAATCATTCAATTAACGCTTTCTTCGGCTCAAAACGGTTTCGGTCTGAGAGGTTAGAGGTTCTCCTGATGAGATACATCAGTGATGAGGAGATCAATTGGGATGTGGTGAAGGGTCTTGAGATTGCTCAAAGGGAAGTGGAGGAAAGGTTTCCGGATTGGCTAGGAGGAGATTGGAGAGGATATAAGCCACCAGCGGAAGATTCGGAGCCCGACACCAATGATTAATGAGGGTGACCTTTAGGGCCTAGGGGCTGCACATTTCCTGTTTTCTTTCATCTACTTACCGGTTCGACTTGTTTCCAATGAAGGCCTGTTACCGGCCAGCTATGATCATCTACTTTCGGCTTTCAACCCTCAAAGTCATATTGCTTTCAACACCTATCTCCGAAGTTGATGGTGGTGGCTTGGCCAATTGGCCTGATCAAGGAACTGTTTAGATAATCATGACGACGAGCAACTGGTGACTGGGTGTCGTCAGAGCTGTCCCTCCACGATGGAGGTTTAACCTCGGGAGCAGCTCCAGCGTATTGACGAGCTATTGGTGCTTCGGTCTCCTTGAGAATAGCCATACATGGTAATGGTTCCACCTGAGATGCAGCCTCGGCAAGTTGTTGCGCTGTTGGTGACCCATCGCATGCATGGCCAGAGCAGTGGTGGGGATCCTACTTGGGAGAGCATCTGGAATTGGAGATGCCAACCCAGGTAAGCAAGTCAAAAGATAGCGACAACGATGGCTTGGAAGAGCTTTATGGTTGGGGTTCTTCTTTGAGATTTGAATTAAAGCTAATACGGATCTTTGTGCAGAATGAGAGTCATATACGGCCATAGACTGAAGAACATACCGGATCCCGTCCGCTCTCCTATAGTCAAACTTCCAATCACCAAGTTAGTACTGCGGTGGGTGACCACGCGGGAACCCTTGGTGCTGTATGTTTTGCCTTTGCACATGGGCTACACGCCTGTCTTATTGGGTGGGTTTCCTCGCTGCACGAAATGTGAGTTCCTGCTGATCCTTCATGCAACCCAACACCGTTGTTTCTTCCCTTCAGTACCACTCGACGAATTCCGAATGACACCCAGCAAGTGTCCTAGTATACAAGGTGAGCTCATGCAGTATCTGTAACGTGCTCCAAAAGTGAGTTTGTAATTGACCAGTTACTACTTGCTTAGGTACTTTCGGTGAATTAAAAATACCACAACCAGAAAGAACGTGTGACGTCACACGACAGGACAACTAGCCGAACCCAAGGAAACCAAGATCCATCGACTATTCAATACTACGAGGAACAATAGAGAAAACACCGATCCCGACTCCAACTTCAAAAATTGAGCACAGTTTCTGCCTGGGGAACACGGAAACCATCTGAAGGGATATAAGGAGAAACGCAATACAAAAGAAAATCATCACCGTCTTCCTATCCGAGCACTCATGATCTCAAGCGAGCCGCGCTATCGACATGGACCATCGATGGCCATCTAGATCGCTGCGTCGTTTGGTGGAGGCTTTATTTGGGAGGCGGAATCAGCTACTCTGAAGCAGCATGGGACTGGCGATGCAATGGCCAAGTAAGGAAGGCAGACGATGGCGGTAATGATGGTTTGGAGGATGTTTCCGTTAAGCTTCATGACTGAGATGCTTGGTGGATGAGTGAGAAATATGGAATGTGGTTGTGATTTATGTTGAAGATGAGGTGGCTCTCTGTGGAAATCGAAGTGCCTTATTGTGTTCAGTGAATTTCGGGAGAAGGATGAGACTGATGATGCTTCCTTTGACGGATTGTGAGGGGGTTCTTATACAGCAGATCCATGATCAGTGGAATAAATACTTAGCATCCACTGAGGATAGTATTCCTTCTATCTCACGATCCGGGGCTAGTAATACTACGTGATTAAGTGCAGACCTTTTTATTTCCGGAAGTGGAAGAAGGTCCGTTGAAGTATACCCTTTCAATGCTGTATGACCATGCGTGCGCTCGAGGCTTGCATACATTATGCTGTAAGATCTATCATAGGCACATTGAATTTATGTCTTGATATCGTGATGGACATATACTCAAGCTTAGTACACCATGGGAAACAGCTGTGTTTTACTACTGGCTGTTTGAACTCGCATGTGAAGGCCATTCGGTCATGCATAGGTTGCGGAGAGTGCATCTTAACAACAGTACCTGAACAAGCGGTGTCAGATATATTACTATGCATCTCACTTCGTGAACCATAGGGCATGCTTCGGCATGCTTACACTATACTAGTTGCAGTTACTTGTATGGGCCTCCCAGGTAAATACGAAGACTCAGACATGTAGTCGACTGATCGGCTGAGCAATACGGAAGATACTTACCTCGTCCGACCTATGTAGCTACGACTGGATAAGTTGGCCGCAATTGGCCCGGGATTTGGTGTCACGATCACTGGATCAACTCGCGCCCAAAACGTGGGGATCTGATGCCTGACTGTATGAACAGGTTCTGCACCGATAAATGAATGGAATCTTGGTTGCTGGGGCCAGCTTTCATCCCAAGGCACAACCAAGTGTGCCTCGAATGAGATGGTGGTTTATACCGATCTTGGCGAAATACACATGTTAAAACTGGTGTAACATTGTTCCATGACCGGCGAGTGTAACTGGAAGCCGAGCCTCCCTGCATATTCCATTTTCAGGACCTTTCATCCCATGCTTTTCGGAGTATGGGCACGAATATGGCGACTCAAGGATCATATGTCTCACTTAATACAGATATATCTGCTAGTTCGTTGACGTTGAGCACAGTCTGGGTGTTTTTGCTGCAATTGGGGCCCCACTCCTGCTCGCACAAATCTAAGCTTCTTACTGTCAAATGCTCTTTCGTGGCGGTTAACGGTACCATAGCTCGCTGGCATAGCGCTATATAGCTTTTGCCTGCACATGGTGTCCACGGATCACAAGCTCTGGGATAGATTCTAGACCAATGCGGGTTTTCATATTCCAAGAAGTTTATGAGAACTGCATGCAGACTTTATCCACTCTCGATCTTGAACCTCAAGTCATTCCCAAGCACATTGAGCGTATTCACGAAAGTTGAAATTACTTTTCCCAAATGGCCTGTTCAACCATTACAAACCCACCGTTAAACATGAGAGATATCGCGTCCTCACATATATACTCTCTCCATAGTATAGCACTTATCCCTTCCCCGAAATGGAAACCAGCCCACAAGTTCCACCACCCATCCTGAAGTACAGCTATTGCAGGTGTCTGCGCATCATCAACTCGAATACGCTTCATATATTTCACATGGCCATGGCCAACCCATCGATCCATAATACCAGACTCGGATAAGACCAACCTACAAATCCTGGGGTCTAGGTCTTCCTCTCTGCTTCTCCTCAAGCTCTCTTTCCACTGCATCCCGCCCTTCGATCTCCCCTCTTGTCCTCCTATCTCTAATTAGCTTACGATGTATCCTCTTATTCAAAATCCTACGAGGCGAATCCTCCGGCTTCGAAACATTCCTCCCGCCATTAGTATCCACGAATATTTTCAGATTCCTTCTTAACGACGCTCGAAGCTTACTAACAACCTTCCTCATCACAATTTCCTCCATCCCGTATGGTAGAGCGCAAGAATAGACATAGTTATCACTTGCGTCCGCAGGTGCCTGCAGGCTGTCTTGGAGGTAGTTGAGGCTGTATGTTTCGCTCAGAATGGTGCGGCATATAGGGCAGGAAGGATCAGAGACACCGATGGGAGAGTACGTTATGTACTGGCCCAATGATTCGAGGGTGGTGTAGACACTGTCATCGAGCTGCCCGTTGTCAGTATGATATGTTTTGGGAAGGGAGGAGAGGTAACTTACAATGTAAGTATCGTTTTTCATCTCAAAACACAATGCACGGGCTATTGCCTCTGGATGTACCGTCCCTGTAAAATCCATTTTCTTTCCCGCAAACGTTTTGTACTCGTATTTGGTCAGTGCTCGATTCACCTTCTTTGCTTGCTCGGGAGACTCGCGGAAGAGCTCGTGGACGACGTCGGGCCAGTCGAAGGTATAGGGTATTGGTGGAGAGACCTCGAGGCACTCAAACTCGATCTCGCACACAGATATTCTGGGACTGACATCTTTTAGAATGAGCAACTCACTGGCTTGGATTGCGGTACCCAGGAGACGTATCCATGCTAGCATATTAATGACTGTCAGATTGTCGTTCTTATAAGATATGCTCATGAACCGTCGGCTCCCGTAGTCAACGAGGTGCAATTTTTGCTCATCGATGTCGTTGTTGGAAGCTTCTTCCTCGTCCTGGGATCCTTCCTCGTCGGTGAACTCTGCGTATTCGTCCCTCTCTTTCTCCAAACGAATCAGGTTCTCAGAGGCTTCTTGAATGAGTTCTTTCTTTCCTTCAGCAGACATATCCAGCTCCTCGATATGATCGATAAGCTCTTCCATATCTGTAGTGTAGATATGAGGTTAGCTTAGTCAGAAGGCGCTAGACGGAAAGGGACTAGCTAGAAGGACGCGTTAAGGGAGGAAGAGCGATAGGAATGAGAGATAACCTTTACAACCCACAACATTGGTAGCAACTTCCCACCGATCTCGTAGCATCCCACTACGACTGTGCAGTCTCACGATGGCTAAAGCGAGCGAATCGACAAGCCGCCCACTGGCAACGATTCCCGAGGATTACGGCGTTCCCCACTCGCCAGATCCGAACAACAACGCGTCTCCCACCGACGCGTCTCCCGGTGGCTCCCATACCCCGTAGCAGTACCCCCACCAGCAGCAGGACCCCCTATTCAGCATCAAACCAGAAACCAGTCGTCGATCTAGTCTCTTCTTCCAACCTGGCAACGGAGCTGACGATCCACCGACACAATGGTACTGCAGCAACTATGAGCTCACCGCGTACGAGAAGAACGCGATCACCAAAGACAACAGCCATGCAGAGCTCCTGACCATCATCACCAACTCTAATGAAGAGCTACAATTGAGTCTCGATGCCTTCGCTGATAACGTTGCTTCATCCTTCGAACCATCGCAAGGAGACCCCATGGCCACTGCTATCGACCACAAGTTCGAAATGATACGCTACGCCGCACAGAAAGCAGTCGAAGCTTTCGATGAGCAGGTCGCCGTATTAGAAGCGGAAAAGACACACCACGACAGCGTTGTTGAATCTCTCCAGACACAGTTGAGCGCAGCCGAGAAGGAGAACGCCTCTCTTCTGAACAGTGTCAAGGATCTGCTAGCCAAAGTTGCGGAACTGAGAGCGCAAACGACCACCATGGCTGGCAGTCATCCTCAGGCTGGCACTGCGACGACGAAGAGACCCTTCACTTCACCACCATGGGACATCACCACATCCCCCCAGATCGTCGACATCACGGTCCCTAAAGCTTACAGGATGCAAGTTTTGGCAGCACCCGTCACCGCGTTTGAAGGCTCGACGGACGTCGAGACCATGTACACCTTTCTGAAAGGAGTCGACCACCATATTCGCCTCATCCGCACCTTCAACGATACACAGTGAATTGAGTATGCAATCTCCTATCTCGCTGGCGCCGCACACCGCTGGGCTACCGACGAATGGCTCCCAAAACAGAACCCTCACGGTCTCTCATGGAACCAGTTCGTCGCTGATTTCAAGACCAAATGGACACCAGCCAACGCGTACATGGTGTTATCCAACAAATTGGAACGGCTGGAACTGAAGGGCGCTGACATCGCGAGAATCAACGACACCTACAAAGCCACGTTGGAGCTCCTCGGCATTACTGATTTATCCAAAGTCGACGAATCCAATCAGTACTATCAGATGTACTTGCGCAAGATCCGAGACCCAAACATCATCTCCACTCTGACTCTCTCCTCACTGTCGAATGGAGGTTTGACGTTGGAGGACTTGTTGAAGTATACAGCACGCCTCATGGTTATCAAAGCAACATCGTCCAACTCCAAGCCGAGCACACCAGGACAATCAAAGGATAGCACCACCAGCTCCAACCGCTCCCAGAATCGCAACAATCGCGGTCCAACCAAGAAGCCCCACAAAGCCAGCATTCACAATATCGAGGAAGGATCGGAAGAAGAAGCCGACGAGGTGGTGGCTGCAGTCACGTCCAAAAACCCAGCACCAAACACCAACAGTCGCAACCCCACCAACACTACCTACAACCCTCGTCGCTGCTTCTTCTGCAACGATCCAGGCCATCTCCAGTCGGATTGTGACGCAAAGAAAGCCTTGTTGGCTCAGTTGAAGGCGGGAAAAGTCTAAGGACGCAGCATAGTACGCATGCTGATGTCCTACGTCAGACATGGTGGAGGAAAAATGTAACAGATGTAGCTATTAGTTTACTTGGTGATAAAAATAGTAGACACATTCTTCTGTACACTCGATTCTCTACCATGTCTCCTCGCGTACTTTCCCTTCACGATAATGGCGCTTCTACTTGCTTCATAAAACGTCAATTAGCACAGAAGATCTCCACCGAACTTAACATACCGATACACCACCGTGGATTCATGAATGTCAACCAAGCATCAACGGTTGAGCACCGCATTCCCCGGCAGTTAATCACCATTCCCACAACTCTCTTCGATCACACACATCAAATCACGGACACGATCACATTCACGCTCTACGACTTAACCTCGTATGACGTTATCTTGGGAATGGACTGGCAGGAGAGGATTGGCACCGTGGCGGATTCACGAGCCAAAACAGTTTATTTTCAGAATCACGATGTGCGACTGAATGGAGCACAAACAAACCCACCAGCGCTACAGGAGGAAGCGGAAGCAGGGGAGGAGAGTGAGGACGAAGGGCATGGCAGAGGGGTACCGGAGGAGGAAGAGGAGGAGGAGGAGGACAGGAAGGAACCAATACACACTGTCAGTGCGATGCAAACGGCAAGGGCACCAGTCGTAGTCGTCCAGGTGGAGGAAAGCGGGACATCTACGCCGCCGAGCTCAGTGACGCCGAAGAGCACCATCAAAGAGTATATCGGTGTGCATAACCTGCCGAGCTCTGTGCGGGATCGCCATTTTCACAACCCCCGCCGTAGTCGAGAGTACGGGCTACATACTATCCAGACTCGCGACGTGCAACGCCACGAAGAAGTCTTCGCAGTCTACATCCAGGCAGTAGCACACACACAGTCCCCAATCAACCAACCAGCATCAGCACAGGAGGAGATAGTCAAGGAAATCGAGCAGCAGTTTCCCCAGATCTTCGACGAGCCGACAGGCGAGCCACCCAGCGATCTCCCGAAACTGCAGATACGGACCGAAGCACATCGTCAACCACCGCATCGTGCACCATATTGGATATCCCGCGAAGAAAAGGTGTTTCTCGACGAGCATATTCAAACGTTACTCGACAAGGGATACATCAAACCCTCCGAATCCCCCTACGCAGCTCCCATCCTCTTCGTCCGTCGCGCCTCTCATTACGGCACGAAGAGCGCTAAACTGCGTATGTGCGTTGACTACCGAGGACTTAATGCGATTACACAGAAAGACCGATTCCCGTTGCCCCATCCAGAAGAACTACTGGATCGGCTCCACGGCGGTGCCTTATTCTCCAAAATGGACATGCACACACTATGGTACGCCGGGATATGCGTCATCTGGGACTTTTTTAAAATGTGTAGAAAATGTCAAAATGCGTCAATGTTCTTTATCCTCAAAAATGAGTCAAAATGTGTCATTTAATGGCCATCAAAGGGTACTTCACTCATTGATCACTTATTCTTCACTCATTGATCACTCATTAATGGCTCATTACTAATGGCCTATTACCACTCATTTTGCGAAAATGAATAAAAAAAATGGAGTGGGAAAAGTATCCTATTTTGGACTATACTTTTTGTCATTTTATTCACCATGGAATAATATAACTGTATTGTTATATATATTATCTGACCTGTATTCTATAGACAACTATAGAACTCAAGTAGAAACAATAAAGGTCATCTGCTGGAGAACTCGTCGGTCGGTCGGAAATCTTGTTTGTCGGAATTTGTAAAACTTACCCATTAACCGAAGAATAGCTCGTTCCGGAGAGCTCGTTCTGGAGAGCTCGTTCTGAAGAGCTCGTTCCAGGGGGCTCGTCTCGGAGAGCTTGTCCTTATAGCGCTTGAATGCTCGTCTTTTCCGTATACTTTGTCCCGGAGAGCTCATGTTGGTCAGAGAGCCTATCGTCGTTCCGGAGAGCTCATCATCGTCTCGTAAAGTTCATCGTTGCAGAGAGCTCGTCGTCATTTAGGAGAGCTTTTTGGTCGGAAAGCTCGTCGTTCTTTCGGAGAGCTTGCCGTAGTCTCGGGAGTTTGTCGGTTGGGAGCTTATCGTCGTCTCGGAGGGCCTGTTGTCGTTTCGGAGAGCGTGTCGGTCGGAAAGCTCGTTGTCATCCTAGGGAGCTCATCATATCAAAGAGCCTGAGCTCGCCGCCGCCCCCAGAGAGCTCGTCATCGTCTTGTAAAGCTCGTCATCTCGAAGACCTGAAACTCATCATTGTTCCGGAGAGTTTGTTGACCGACATCTCGGTGAGCTCATCTTCTCGGAGAGCTCGTCGTCTCAAAAGCTCGTCATCTCGAAAGCTCATCCTTCCCGCAGAGCGCATTCTTCTCGGAGATCTCGTCATCTTGGAAAGCTCATTGGTCGGAGAGCTTATCGGTTAGGAAGCTTGCCGGTCGGAGAGCTTATCGGTTGGGAAGCTTGCCAGTCGGGAAGCTTGTCGGTCCATCTGGGAGAGCTCGTCATCTCGTAGAGCTTGCCGGTGACGTCGCGGTCGGGAAACTTGTCGGTCGGGAAGCGTGCTGGTCGGGAGGCTTGTCGTCGTGTCAGTGAGTGTGCCGGTCAGTAAGCTTGTCATCGTGTCAGTGAGTTTGCCAGTTAGAGAGCTTATCATCTCAACTTGTTGATGTTGATGTTAAGGAAGGAGCAGTTGGCAGAAGTTGATGTTAAGGAAAGCAATCAGCAAAAGTTAGCGAGATGATTGTGGTTGTCTTGGCGCTTCTCTATCAGACAACTATCTGATGGAGTTCGCAGTAATTTTTTGGCGCAAAACTGCAAATCAAATGTTCGGGGGCTGAGAATGAGGCTACTGGTGGAGGGCCTTTTTTGGGGAAATATGTACCGGCCGAGGTGGGACATTATTTTGGAAAGGAACTTTGGCTGCTTTTTCTCTGGAAAAAGACCCGGTAATTCTTTTTCTGCACATTGTGACATATCCTGCCTATTTTCAATATAATGTGTTCATATCTGGATTTCTCAACTGACGCATTGTTTAACGTGTGTACTCATTAATAAATGAGTAGAGTTCATTTTTCACCACACAAACTTGGGACCAAGGTGACAGTGGTTACCACCAGCTGGGTGTCGCAGAGGAAGATCAGCACAAAACCGCATTTGTCACGCCGGATGGACTCTACGAATGGTCAATGGTGCCTTTCGGCCTTGCGAATGCACCCTCCTTCTTCATGCGCTTGATGGCATCCACATTGAAACAACATGTCGACGGCGGATACTGCCTCGTCTACTTGGATGACATCCTCGTATTTACGCCCTGGCAAGGGTCGTCAGAGGCCACCACTGCCCGACATAAGACCCAACTGCTGGCGGTGCTGAAGGATCTACATGCAGCCAGTCTCAAGCTCAAGCTCACCAAGTGTGAATTCGCAGTAACAGCGCCAACTTTCCTTGGTTACCGCATCGATCAAGCAGGATTACACATGGAGGAGGACAAAGTTCGGGCAATCCAGGACTGGCCGGACCCAGAGACGGGCAGAGAGTTAGCCGGGTTCCTTAGACTTGCCAACTTTTATCGTCGTTTGATTCGCCATTTTGCAGCTACGGCAGCACCACTGTATGGATTGGTGAACCTCCGTCCCCACCACTTCCATACAGCCTGGAAGGCTAGCCCGCAAGCTCATGACGCGTTTCGACAGCTCAAAACCGCACTCAGTTCATCAGCAGTAGTCACAGCCCCAGAACCAGGCAACCACCACTTCGAGGTCCATGTCGACGCTTCCCAATTCGCACTCGGAGCAACGCTGAGGCAGAAGCAAGGCCCGGAGCAGGTAGAAGCCACGATCGCGTTCTTTTCCAAGAAACTCTCAGGGCCGGAGACGCGATACTCAGCATACGATCGAGAATTGTTGGGAGTTCGAGAAGCTATCCGTCACTGGCACCACCACCTGTCCCTGAGCACGTTCGTCGTACACTGTGATCACCGCACTATCCAGCACGTACTTCAGCAACCGACGCTCTCCAGCCGCCAAATGCGATTCCTAGAGCCACTGCTGGAATACGACTTTGAGATCCATTACGTGACCGGAGCCAAGAACTACGTTCAAGATCAGCTCAGCAGGCGCCCAGACTACAAAGAGCCACCGGTGGTGCGGAACCTCACTATCCACATGCTGGAAGTTCTGACGGATACGGCCAATCTATCCCTACATGCACTGGAGGAGATTATCGTGCAAGGGAATAGAGATGTGGAAGCCGAGATCGTAGCCAACTACCCCCTGGATGCTACACTGGCGCGTGTTATCGAGCTATGCGAGAACCCCACCGATGAATTCTACCGCACCAAAATCAAAGATCTCACATCAAAAGCACAACGTCTGTGGAGGAAAGCTCGCTACTATGCACGCAACACCTATTATCTGGATGGGCCACTACTCCGCCATAAAACCACTACACGCATAGTAGTCCCTTCCACTCCAGATAACAGCTTGGTCGCCTTCATCATCGGGGAAGCACACGATACAGCAGGCCACACTGGCTCACTCAAAACCATCGAGCACCTGCGTCGTAACTTCTGGTGGCGTGGATTGCCCCGAGACACAGAAGACTATGTTCGCACATGCGACGTCTGCCTCCGTGTCAAGCATCCTAATCACCGTAGCCACGGGGCGATTCAACCGATCCCTCCACCATTGGGCCGTTGGGAACGAGTCAATGTGGACTTTATCACCAAACTGCCCGTAACCAGCAGAGGCAACGATGCAATCTTGACGATTATCTGTCCACTTACCAAACGTGCACACTGGTTTGCCTGCAAAGAAGAGGGCTTAACAGCCGAGGAATTCGCAAGGATCGTGACGGAAGTGCTCATTCGCCACCACGGTTGGCCCCGCGAGATTACGACGGATCGAGATCCCAGATTCGTGTCGGAAGCATGGAACTACATTGCTCGACGCGTAGGCACCTTGCTCCGCTTTACCACGGCCTATCATCCTCAAACCGACGGCCAAGCGGAAAAAGCTAATGCTACGATCCAAACCTACATCCGTGCCATAGGATCACCCAACACTACCACAGGACTGGTTGAATGGGACGAGGACTTAGCATTGGGAGAGTTCGTATACAATAGCACTTACCACACCGCCATTGGCATGACCCCCTTCGAGGCAGACATTGGCTACCGTCCATATTCGCCACTCGACCGAGCTCTCACCCCCCTCCCTACACCAGACGATCCTCGTCACCTTGCCGGCGAGCAGTTCGTCCAACACCAACATGAGATGATGCTACGACTGCGTGCAGCCCTTGACGAAGCATAGGCCACAATGGTAGCGGCCGAGACGGAAGGCAAAGAGCACGACTTCCGAGTGGGCGATGAAGTGTATCTGGCGACGAAGCACCTGGCAATGAACTACGCCAACCACGCCCCAGTCACCATGTTGACAGTCGAGGAGGAGGAGGATCCCAAGCAGAAACGCTCTCGCAAACTACAACAACCGTTCTTTGGGCCCTTCACCATCAAGGAAATCCTCGGAGCCAACGCTGTGAGACTGGATATCCCAGAAGGATGGAACCTGCACCCCATCTTTAACGTCATGAGATTACGGCTTAAGCCTCGGCCCCAAGATACAGCGATGCCACCACCAAACCAACGAGCACACTTCAAAACACCACCACCATTGAAGATCGTCAAAGGCGTTGGCGAGCACGAAGTGGACCACATCCTCGCCCACGACTATATCGACGGCAAGCGGCACTACAAGGTGAAATGGCGTGATGGTTCGGCCGATTCATGGGAACCGATCAGTCACCTCAAAGCATCAGCTAAAACAGCTCTGCTAGAATACTATCTTTAAGTCGGATAGCAGATCCCGGGATATCTACAGGAGGCACAGAGGGAGAAAGAGAAGGAACAACGCCAACAGCGAAGGTCAGGCAGGAGCAGGCGGGAACGCATACAGGCAGTGGATCTAGATGTAGTTGTGGAAGGAAAGCAGGAATGGGGTTCGTTATTCGAGGATATAGGAGCATTCTACACGTTTTACAGCACGAGAGGGGAGGGATGTGATGTAGTGTAGATATGAGGTTAGCTTAGTCAGAAGGCGCTAGACGGAAAGGGACTAGCTAGAAGGACGCGTTAAGGGAGGAAGAGCGATAGGAATGAGAGATAACCTTTACAACCCACAACAATATCCTTGAACAGGCATGTTGGCGCCATTCTTCTCGGCCTCTTCCCACTCTCTGCCTGCTTCCTCTTCACTCTCTCTTCTTCTATCTGTCCCAAGGTCCTCTCAATCCAAACTGGCGCAGACCAAAACAATGTGTCGAGCCACCCTGAATGATAAAAGCACCGCAAAGCCAGCACTAACGCATAGATCACATCCGCTTTCTCACGCAAAGACTTCGCAGATTCCCGATATTGGATCGCCAATGCGAGTTCTTGATTTTTCACCTTGAGCTGTTCAATCAGCGCCAATAGATACTGAAATCCGAAGCCAACCGTAAAGCCTTCAGAAGTATACTTCATTTGCAGTGCCGTCCAGCCCGGGTATCTCGCATCCTGCAAGGCGGTGAAACCGAGTTTCAGCATATCCACATCAACTTCCTTTTCCAATTTTGCGATCAACACGTGGTTCCAGATCGCTTCTGGCTCGTTTTTGGAGATTCGTTGGAGACAAAGGTAGTATTTGTTGAGGGAGCCTTCGGAATTTTGGAAGCGAGACGCAAGTTTGGCGGTGGAGGAAAGAATAGTATAGTCGGTTAATGGTTCAAGATGATCTTCCGTTACCAGCGACTGATTCAGCAACTCAGAGATGACGCCTAAATGTTCCTGGAACTGCTTGTTTCTGAGGTAAATGTTAGTAGTCATGCTTAGCATTGTCTGGGTGGAAACGTACTGGCCATAGTTCCAAGATTCGGAGACGAAAGAGTCAAAGATGTCTCTATCCGCTTGAATATCAATCCTGTCAATCTTCCTCAACCTGTACTCTGATATCGGCCTGTATCTTCCATCTTCACCATGGAACCCATCGAGTTGAACATCACACCCTCTATCAACCTCATGTGGCTCTGGCTCCTGTGAAGACCTAGTGATGAGCACGTTTGCAACATTTCCCCTTCCTCCATTCTTCCCAATACCCATTTTTGACCTCAAACGCTTTGTTTGCACAGAGACGACCTCCTTATCAGAGATACAGATATTAGCGAGAGCATCAAGCTTTCTTGAGAGATTCTTGGCTGAGGAGGTGCTACGGTAGTCGTCTTCTGGGCTGAGCTCGGCGGATAGGAGGTGCAGTAGCGTCGTATATTGCATACACTGCTCGTTGTATTCTATGAAGCTTCGATCGTATGGGGATATTGGTATTTGTGGTGTGCCTGGAGTTGAGTCGGTCTCGGCTTGAGGTGACATTGCGACGAATGCGAAAGGCACCAAAAGGGAGATGATGTGGTTGTTTTGGTGAGTGATGCTTTCTCGTTGGCCGACGTTGGGGTGATGTTGTTGGTGAGAGAGCGGCGCGGATCGCTTCGACCTAAGGGATCGTTAGAAAATCCGCTGAGGGCCTGGCACAGAAGGAAATATCGTTACCGAAGCATTGTGCATACTTTGTCTCTGTACAAGTGAATCCCGCGGGGAAACGTTGAGCAACTGCCAACAATGCGGAATACCGAAACGAAGCTAGGCTGTGGCAAGTATGTACCTGCTATATACGTACGAGTACCTGAATGGCACAAGGAAAGGTAGAGAGATCGCAGGCTTGATACATTCGCTACTCAACCCATAAGAACAGCTTCAAACGAGCTTTCATTCGACGGTTTCTAGATACTAGGCTCTAGTGCTATAGTGTGGAATTATCTTAGCTCAGCGAGTGTCTTCCGACTCTCCTCTACATCAACGAGCTCGGAATGGCCATCTTCACTAAAACGTTAAACTCGACAAGCTTTCCCTTCGAAAGGTTAACAGTATTCCCAATACACAGAGTCCGGTCGAGAAGGGAATGAATAGACATGCATGTTGCCAGTGTATTAAGTACTTCATGTATTACTTAGCAAAACAAGCAGCAACGTAATTCGGAGATCATATCGAACCCTTGCATACAAGCAACGTTAACCTGAAACAAGAAACAACCTTTGAAGAAAGAAAAGAGAATTAAAGAAAAGATATAATACGCAAACCTTAACCAAGCAGAGTCCTCTGGTATCTCGCAATAATCAAGAAATGATATGACGAACCATGCTAATACATCGTCAGCATAAAAAAGAGATATCCACCGCAGAGAGACAGATATGGGAAAAGAGACAAAGAATAACCCCACCACCGGTGCACCCTTTCCACATCCGCCAACCCACCCCCCAGAAGAATGCAAATGCAACAGAATCCACGTTCTCTTTACCGAACCTTGAATCCATCCTTCTCCGTCAGATACCGCCTACCTCCAGAGCAAAGTATCGACAAAGCACAAACCAGCCCAAATAACCCCCACAAATAACGATTGAACCAAAGAGAAACGGAAAATTGAGCAAGGAAGCAACAAACGAGAGAGAGAGGAGTTAGAGGAATGTCGAAACCGAGAAGGAAAAATGATGACAACACGAAAGATCGCTAAAGAGCCAACGGCTGGATACTTCAAAATGCAGAACCTCCTTAAATCTGTCTCTTTCTTTTGGCGACATGCTGAACGATCATCCATTCCAAATCTTCATCTTCATCCTTCTCGGCATCTGTAAGCTTCCTTCCCGTCGGCTCAGACTGAGGCGAAGCGTCCTTGTCTTGATACTCTGCCCTCATTATCTTCAGGAGTTCCTCTCTAAGAAGGCCTCCAAACTTCTTGACCACTTTCTCCATTACGCGCAGTGGTAAGCCGGGAGGCATAGAGCAAGGGAAAATGAAGCGGTGGCTGGCACCGGCACTAACCGTGTTGTCGACCCCGTAGTACTTGTAGGTTTCATCCAACACGGCAAAACATACAGGACAAGATCTCTTTGACACCCCGATCGGGGACTCCTCGAGGAACTTCGACAACTCGGCAAGTTTAGCGTACTCCTCATCCTGTAGCTAGTATTCTGGTCAGTAAATCTGTCGATACTAGCGTTGTGAAGGAGACTTACCAGGCCATTCTTATTTTTGACCTCAAAACATAACGAACAAAGGAGTGCTTCACAATGTACTCGCCCAGAGAACCTCAGAGCTCTTTTTCCGAACTTCGAAAAGTTGTGCTTCGTGAGGGTACGGTGCACCTTCTTTGCATCAGCTGCATTTGGAAACAGTTCAGTAACGACGGTTGGCCAGTCGCACGCATGAGTAAACTTTGGCATCTTAGCCTCAACCAGCTCAAACTGGACCTTCGACAACCAATCCCGGTCCTTTTTGCCAGTCGCTAAGGTGTGCCCGGCATGAGCTGAATTCGTCAGCATCCTTGCCCACGTTCTAATTTGTGTGGCCTCGGCCTCGTTGTCTTCGCCATCATCTTGGATGGAGGGTCGGTCTTCATTATCATCCATGCGCGGTGGTGTCTCCTTCTCCAAATCAGATTCTTCTGCCTCCACTTCCTCGTCATCTGAGCCTTCCTCGTCGGTGTATTCGGCCCATGCGCTCTTTTCCTTTTCCGCCGCAATGAGCTTTGCAAGCGCAGTCTCGCGTCTCGCCTTCTTCTCCTCCTCGGGAATATCGAGCTCTTTAAGATGCGTTTCGAATTGCTCGTTGAGCTCGATATCAGCAACAGTCTTGAACTTCCCGGACAATTTCATTCGTTTTGGTCGCTTTGGCTTGTTGGCTTCTTTCTTAAGCTTTCTCTCGGTCTTGACCTGATTAAACGCGTCCGCAAGATGAGTGCTGATTAATCGGAACATCTTTGTACTCAGATGGCAAAACGATAGCCATCTCAATGCGTGCACAACACTGTTGAGAATATTTGCGTGATTTCGAAGCGTCTTCGATGACTTGCGGTTCTGTATGGCAACACCGAGCCTGTCGTTCATAGTCTGGAGTGCATTGATGAGCGACACCAAAAGCCTAACTCCGACTCGCGCGGTGAATCCCTCCTCCTGATACAGTTCTTTCAAAGACTCGGGACTCTCGCCGACATCCCCCAGTGCGAAGAAGCAATAGTCAATCCAGGAAGGTTCATTGCCTTGTAGCGTTTCCGTCACAAGCGCAACAACGGGCTCCTTTCTGTCAACTTCCAGGAGAGCTACATAGCAGCTGTTGAGCTCTGATTCTGAATGCTTAAACCGAGCCCGAAGTTTCTCCGTCGATGACATCTCGTGAAAAAATATTAATTCTTGCATTCTATCACGGCCGTCCGCGACGATCGATTTGTTGAGTAGGCCACATATAACTCCCAGATATTCTGCAAAGCTTTTGTTCCTGGTGCATCGTATCAGTCGCCATATAGCTAGGAATAGAGGTTAAACTTACTTCCCATAGCCCCAGCTTCCCGCAAAGAAATCAAAAATGTCCTGACCAACATCTGGTTCGATGCTTTCTATTTCCTTCCAGCTAACCTCTGTAACCTGCCTATAAGCCATCATTAGTATCAACAAATGCATTGGAGTTCAGGAGCTCACCCGTTATCCTTCTCGCTCGGCTCGTGGGGATTTTTTGTGATGAGAATCCGAGCTATATTCGACCTATATGTAGCTCCTTTGGTGACAGTCCGTGTTTTCGGTTTGCGTGCTTCCTTGGCCGCAGCCTCATCCTCAACATGGGTTCCCGTGAGTACGGTAGACGAGAGGCTCTTAGCCATGCACGCTACTACTTCCTTATGGGTCACACACATGCTTGCCAAAGCATCCAACTTTCTTGACAATGCGGGCTGCTTTTCGGCCGTCTGCGCATCTTCGCGTAAGTCGAATATAGAGGCTTCTAACCCCCCGGTTCGCCTGTCGCCTTGCCATGACTTTGGCGCCTCCAGCTCAAGAGCATCGAGGAATGTTGTGTAGTTCATTAAAGCCAAGTTATTTGCTTGATAATCTTTAAGATGGCTTGATACTGGGGCGGCGGCTTTCGTGGAGGTGACCTTTGCTCTTTTGGGGGGCATTTTGAAGTGATTATTGGCGGGGCGGACGGAGTAGACGAAGAACTTGTGCTTGGACGATGCTTCAGATCGGAAGTGGCTTGAGGCGGGGATGCTCTTCTGGTTCTTGTAGACAGATTATTGATGGTGGGTTGGTAATTGGTGCTTTTTTTGAGGGTGACAACGGCCAGAGTGTGGGATATGGGCAAAACTATAAGATTCGTTAGGAATACTGGCCAAGATGTAAGAACGCCACTGCCAGAACTTTTCAGAAGAACGTCTGCGCGGAAATCGCCTAGGAGTTGCGAACAAAAGAAGAGCCAAAGAAATCAAAGAGTGTAGAAGGGACGGCGGATGAACAGCTATTCGGTTCATAAACGCAAATTGCAAAGCAGGCGACTGCATAACAATATGACCAGCTCGACTAAGTTCTCCCGAAAGCAGCCCACCCTGTACAGATGCTTTGAAATCCAGTCTGGTAAAAGCAGACCACCAAGCAATGCCCCAAACGGCCAGGGGAGAGGAAATTTACCTTGTCAAAGATGCGAGGCCAGATCAGACTAGTCGAGCAGGGCGATTCGATAGTAACAAAAGAGTGGACGGCGACGACGGAAACGGGCGGTGCCTAATGGGCTTTTGGACTTGGGACTTGGATAAACAATTGTGTCGAAGGAAAGAGACGATGATGAGTTGTTGGGGAAGCCGAGCCTGAGTGAGAGCGAGATGGTGTCGAGATGAAGCTGAGCGGATGAGGTTTGACGACCAAGACTCTTCTAGATGTCGTATTGATGAGGCGCCTGGTCAGTGTCAGCAGCAGAACATTCTTCATCTCCTAGACCTAGAAATAGCAGCACCTGCTGGGGACGCTCAGCAGAAGCTGAAAGTCAAAGGGATGTCGTTGAGACTTACCAGAAAACTTTGGCGGATGGTTCAGTTGTCAACGGACTGTTTTCGAAGAGGGAGCTGTTGGAAATAGGCGAATTCTGGGTCTGGGAGACTTTCCGCCGTCGAAATCGTGTTCCAGCTGAATATGTGGTGGATTGGTGAGCTTGGGCTGTCGGAGGAGTGATAAGGCGTGCTTGTGACGGATGATGGCGGGTCGAAAACTGTAGGGAAAAGACGCTGGAAGTTGTCGAAATGGCGGTTTAGGTTCGTAATGCTAAGTATGCAATGCACGAACAGAAAACTTTGGAGTTCTGAGCTTTTCGACGAGAAATGGAGGTGTGGTTGTAGCGGTGAGGTTCTGCTGTGGAATTCTTTGGTGGTCGTTATGGTGATGGCGGGGTGAAGCAGGTGGGGCGACTTTCCACCAAAGAGCCGCAGCGAAAATGCCAGAAGGATCTGCCGACGCGAAGGTCAAGAATCTTCTCCTTTTCACATTCCTCACATTCCCTTTCCTTCCATTGTACAAGTAATCTCTCTTTTTCCATCAAAAATGAGGCTTCGGGAAGCTGCTGCAACTTAGACCGCCTCGAGAGGCTAAGCCGAAAAGGGTAATATTTTCCGAACAAAGAAAAGCACCTTGCGAAGCGTTCCAAAGTTGAACTTTGCATTGGCCGTAAACTGCACGAAGATCACAGAAGTAAAGCTGTTGGATAGGAACAATACAGTGATTAAGAACGGGTAGAAAACGATGTGTGGGCTCTCACCTTCTAAACAGCATCCAGCCCATGGCATACCTATCCGTCCATCCCAGCCCATCAAATCGGATAAGCAGAATCAGTCATCTACATCCATCAGGCCATACCACCCTATTTGACGCCTCCTCAATTCTCTTCTTTTGCCAACTCAGAAACTCCGGCGAGTCATCCCAGCTCCAGCACTTCCCTCTCGCAGTCTTATCCGCCTTAACCCCATCCATAGCCTCACAAACCGCCCAATCCAACGCCTCTTTTCCTCTCTCACCGGAAAGCAAGATACACATACACCTCCTCTTCTTCCCAGCCGTTTTCCCCTTAAAGACAACATCACAGCACCCACATCCCTCCCCATCCTCACCAATCGCACCTTCCAATTTTCCCATCTCGTTCAAGTAGTACCTCAGCAAAACATCACATCTCACCCACCGCTTCTGACCTTTCAATCTCTCCTTAAATCGCCCCAACGCACCGTCCTTAACTTTCCCCTCAAACTCCGCCTGATGCATCCCAAACTCCAACCCCCATCTCTCCTCATAAGCATCCAGCAAACCCCCATACCACCCCGCCCGGTCCGCAAAGATAGGCACAGGCGTCGCAAACAGCACCTCGATATTCACCTCTCGCGCTTTTCCAGGGCGGACGAAGATGGAGTGGAGACGGTAGATGGCAGCCATGTAGTTTCCCAGCTCAGAAGCAGCAGCTTGAAAAGCCTCAGTCCAGTGGCCGATGACTGGCTTTTTTTCTCGTACCGGTGACAGTATATAGAACGAGTCGAGTATGGCTGTGAAGAAGCGAGATTTGCCGAGGAGATAGCAGGTATTGAGGAGGATGAGGAAGTGAGGTATGTGTGTGATCAATGCGTGTGTGGAGATGGGATCGTTGGGGTAGGTTCTGCTGTAGTGAGAGGCGGTGGTGAATGGGAACCATTCGGACGGTGGACGAGGAGAGTTTTTGTCATTCTTGCCTTGTCGGAATGTCAGAGAATTCAGCGGTGAAAATGCCTCCTGCAGCAGGTTGAGAAGAAGGGTAGTATCTTCCTTCCGTGTATGTCTATTACCGTCATCATCCTCTTCCTCTTGTCCATCAGGCATCTTGGACTCGGATTTCCACAGCCAGAAGATGGGGTCTTTCTTAAGAGTCAGGTCCTTGTGAAAGTCCCATCCCGAGTTCCTGTGAAATTGCAAAGTGGAGCTCAAAACCTCATCCCGGAACTTGACCGTGTCCTCGCTGGATTGATCGAAAAGCATCTCCAGAAAGGCATACATCGGAATGTCGGGGTCGGTCATGAGGCGTGTGAAGCGGGCGAGAATGGTGGGATAGCAGTAAGGGATGATGACCTTCAGCGCCTCAGTATTAAACTCGAGACTGGGCTCTGGCTTCTTCGTCTTGAGAAGATCGGTAAGCCGAGCGGCATGCTTAACTGCTTCTGGGTCAGTTTCTGTTTTGGCGATGATGATGGTTGCCGCTCCGGAGCGTTCGCGTCTGTAGTAGGTTGCGCAGGCGTCGCCTTCTTTGCGGAGAAACAAGAGTGCCAAAGCATTCGCTACAAGCTGATCCTTTTCAATACGCTTTCCCAGGCCCTCCCCCCAAGCAGTCCTCCCTTCTAGTACTAATTTCTGAATCCCTGCCTCGTCCAAGAGCTCGTGAATCAACGCCATTTTGACACCCTCTAGAGCATACTCCTCCAACATCCTACCCTTGCGAGAACTCTCCGCTCGTTCATAGGTTGGAAAATCCGGAGCGGCCATTGCAAGAGAGCTCAAGTGTGAGTCGATGTCATGGAGACGCCTGGTGATCTCGTAGAGAGGTTTGGTGCTCCATTTATCTTCGATGGCGTCGTAGAGGGAAAATCGACGCTCTGTTGGTGAGGTTGGCTCTGGGATTGGTGAACTATTCGAGGCTTAGCTTTGTCGGTGGATGGAATAAATTTCACTTACATTGGGCAGTAGGGCAAAGACTTTCCCAGATTCGAGTCTGGTTCGGGATTCGCCATTTCTCGTTTGGTCGTTGTCGGATCTGGAGCCGATCTTACGAGCGCTGGCTTTGGAGTCATTGTTGGGTTTTGTGGATTGTGTTGGTTGAATACTGGTGAGGAACTCCTCCGATTCGGGGATGTAAAGGCATGGTGAGGCTCGATGAGGCGGGTTGAGAATGATTCTCCAAGGAAACTCATTAGTTAAAAGATTAGTCGACGTTGTAACTGAGCGGAGATCTAGTACATACCGTCCTCCTTTGATTGTGCTATTTGCAAAAAGCATGTTCTTGACCGGGAGTAGGAAAAGGCTCAGATTGTACTGGCATCCACACTTATAGAGAAGATCAATAATCCGATGGTTCATGAATTGGAGAAGGCAGCCTGATCAACAGACGCACGAACTGATGCAGTTATGAGTCTGAAAGTAGGGTGTGATATTGCAGGAAGGAAGCAGAACACGATAAACCCGGATGAATATTATGTGAGGAACAATTAACTGGTTAACGTCTCGACAAAATCCAAGAGAAGAATAATCACCCAATCTACACATTCTTCACTTCATCCTCTCCATACCCCCCCTCCCATTTCTGTCCCTGCTCTACCCACTCTACACCTTCCTCAGCCGTCAATCCCCCCTTGATCATTCCCACCAGCTCTCCTAATGTCGGAATAAACACATCAACGAGCCCCTCTTCCCTCAACTCCTTCACCACATCCTCATCATCACTAACCAGCACCGCCCAAACACCCGCCCTCCTCGCAGCCAACATATCGTCCCTACTATCCCCCACCATCAGCACCCCTTCCCTCTCCTCTTCCAAGCCCCATTGCTTCAGCACATGAACCAAAGGAGCTCCATCTGGCTTGGGCGGCGTGAAGCTTCTGTCCACCACCGGATCAAAGATGGGCGTGTGGGCATTGTGAGGCAGCTTCGCCGTGATAACTTCCGTCAGGTAGTAGCTCAACGGCTTTTCAAAGTTCCTCGTGACAATGCCCAGCGGGATCGGCTGCTTCCACTCATCCGGCCTCTCGCCGTCCTTGACACCCTCCTCACCCAGCAAAAACTCCAACAACTCCCACATTCCAGCAGATGGCTTCATCTCCTTCATCGCCTCTTCCTCGACGCTCTGGATGAGACGTTCGTTTTCCTCCCTGACGCCCGGTGGGAGCGAGGAGATGTGTGTGAGGATGTCGACTTTCTTGGTGATCTTGAGAAGCTCACGCATGCGGGTGAACATCCATTTCTGCGGGTGGATTAGGGTACCATCCATATCAAAGATGACCCCGCGAAGTTCCGGAAGAGGAGAAGCGGTAGCAGGGGGGTGTTTAGGGTCCCACGGAGCGAGTTGGCGAGGTTGACGAGGCATGGTGGACAGCGGCCGGAGGAGGTTGGCCGGGTGGGGCTGCTTAGCGAAGGCGGAAAGAAAATGACGTGACGGTGAAGAAAGCATATAAACGTACTGTAACTAGGATGTTGGGTATTTGAACAGCTCGAGACGGAGTCGTGGATCTCGAGATGTTACTTGTACTGTAGTTGTGGGCGTAGTGTCGTCCCCACCCCCACTCGCTCGCTAAGATGGCCCCCAAGGTCCGCATCTTTACGCCGCACCTTTACGCCTTAGTTTCCCTGGCAACCTTACCCCCACCACTTGGCGGTCTAACTTTTTTCCTGCACCAGCAAACCAAAACACCATCTCGAGATCCGCCTCATCATCCGTCGACGTCACCATGGCTGCACCAATCACCGCCCTTGTTGACTACGAAGACCCTTATGTCCGTCCGAAAATTGTCGCAGCTCTCCGAAAACAAATCCCCGACATTCAGATCATCGATGCCGCACCAGAGAAGGGTGCTGAGCCTGAACGATACCTCCAGTGGAGCGACTATGAGAAGATTGACTGGGATGGACTATTGGAACATAAATCATGGCTTGCATGCGCCTACATCATCCGGTACGTTTTGCCGCCCCCCTCCCACCTTACCCTCTTTCCCAACCTTTGCTCCTCCTTCTACCTCCGCTCCACTTCCAACTCCTCTAACACCCCCTCCCAGCAAAGCCCTAATCCGCAAACACCACCTCCCCCTAACCGCAACCCACTGGACCACCAAACACCCCACCTCCATCCTCACCACCGCCATCCCCACCTCAATCCACTTCGAACTCGATTTCGCCGAATTCCTCGATGACGCCCTCGACGCCGCTGACGCCTACGACCTCCGTGCCTCCCTCGCCGCAAACACCGACCTCCCCATGAACGAACGAAAATGGTGGATTCTCAAGCCCGGCATGTCAGATCGTGGCCAAGGACTTCGCTTATTCAGCATGGAAGAGGAACTCCAAGCAATCTTCGACGAGTGGGAGCCTGAGTCGGATGATGAAGCGGAGGGGAGCGGCGATGAGGATGGGGAGGGCGAGATGACGAGTCAGTTGAGGCATTTCGTCGCGCAGGAGTATGTGGATCGGCCGCTGCTGGTGGGGGGGAAGAAGTTCCACATCCGTACCTATGTGCTCGCCGTGGGCGCGCTGAAGGTGTATGTTTACCGGGAGATGCTGGCTCTTTTCTCGGCACAGTCCTACCGGCATCCTGGGGAGGCGGAGGACGTGGAGGAAGTCAACGCCGAGCTGGGCGGGCACCTCACCAACACCTGCCTCCAAGGGGCATTCACAGATCCAGACAGCGTCAAGACGTTCTGGTCACTAGATCTGCCGCAGGAGAAGCTGGAGAAAGTCTTCAAGGATATTGGTGAGATTGTGGGTGATCTCTTTGAGAGTGCGGCACGGACGCAGAGGGTGCATTTCCAGACTATACCGAATGCTTTCGAAATCTTTGGACTGGATTTCGTGGTTGATCAGGATTGGAAGGTATCGGTGCTGGAGGTTAATGCGTATCCAGATTTCAAGCAAACTGGTAAGGATCTGGGAAGCTTGATTGAGGGGCTTATGGAGGGGACTGCGAAGGTGGCGGTGGAGACGTTCTACACCAAGGAGGAAGTGACTGATGAGCGGATGGTGAAGGTTAGGGAGGTTGAGCTGGATGGATGGTAGGGTTGGGCATGTGGACGTGAGTGGGTAGTGATGTGGGTGGAGGCTATGGGTGATTATCAAAAGTACGATATCATGTTGGGTTGCTTCTGGCGTTAGATAGACGGGTCAAAAGTTTGTTTGTTTCCTCTGCATGTTCACTCTGTGATCGATACCTATGATCTCTCGCAATACACTTCCGAATACGGAAATCATCTCTCTGTCTTCTCCATCTCCACTACTGAGCATTGCCAGTGACTACAACTGTCTCAGCTGCTCAGACTTCTCCAAAGTTTCTCTCGTCCCTCCATACATCTGTCAACCAAGTCCCTTCCTTCGGATCCTCACCCACCCGACCTGTCGGTTCCCGTCCCAGCGCGTGCACTGCACTGCAGCTTGGGTCTCATCTGGTCTCATGTCCATGCGTTCAGTCAAGCTCGCTTGTCTGCATCACGGTGATCCGATCTCGCTGCATATTCACGAGAGAGCTCGAGCTCGAGCCGAGCGGTCCTCCCCATCATGATGGCCCGTCCGTCCAGCACGGGGTTCTCAGGCTCTATACTAGGTAGTAGCTATTTCTGTACCCAACTAGCAAACCCACTGGTATGTAGGCAGGCCACTTCCAAGTTTACGAACAACCGCTACGAACAAGTCCAAACCACGCATCCTTAATCTGCCCTCTCGCCGCCAACCGCAACTCCCTCTTGACCCTCTCCTCGCCTTTGCCCATCCGGCACTCTCTAATCTCCTCCGTGCAGATCAAAAATAGCCTCCCTCATGCACCCCGTCTCTAAGTTCCCCATGCCATTTTAGCCAAAATGTGTATCTCCTCGGGGCCACCACGCTATCGGCACGTTCCCTGTGTTTCGCCTTGCTTTGATGGCCAGGGTTACACAAGCCCTCGGCATGCCGAAATTCGAATAGTGTTTTGGCGAAACGAGATGAAGGTCTGAACATCGAAACGGTGGGACATCACACGTCAAATTTAACTGTCACAGTTGACATCCTGGCCGGTTTATGTCACTCAAGTGTGGTCGGGTAACGAGGGTACATGAGATAGTGCCATAGTGTGTGGGCTAAGGGAAGAGAAGGAACGTTAAGGGGATGGTGGGAAGGTACCGAGGATGTGGAACTGGGAGGAGTGGACGGACTTGTGGTGGTGGAATTGGAGAGGGCAGGCTGACGATGCCGAGAGAGTAGGTTGAATTTGACTTGGAAAGGGGATTTGGAGCAAGGCTTCTTTGTCCTCGGAGAACCTGGAGGAAGAGGAATGGCTTTGCTTAAGTACTTAAGTAAGCAGAGCCCCGATGGGCTGAAGAAGCGGTTTGAACTCAAACGTGTTTCGGCCAGTGTAGATATATCAGTTCTCAATAGTATAGTGGTTAGTATACGCGCCTGTCATTCTGCTCGCCTACGGGGAGCTGTTCCTTAATATGGGGGTTCAATTCCCCGTTGGGAAGTCTGTTCTTTTTGTGGTTTTGATATTTGCCGAACCTTCGGGCATCTAAGCGGCCCGAAAATGTGTTGTGTTGGTTTGGCTTGGACAAGTCCCGAATGTTGCCCGCCCAGAACGTCAAACTTCTTGGACACACTGTAAGGGGCAGTTGTATGTATTTCCTGAAGTTGAAACCAACGCATTCCGAAACGAACCGGTGGGCTGTCAAACTTGGAAGACTGCCGCCGGTGCCGGTGTGGCCTGCGCTTGTCAGTTCGGTCGGCTTGGGTGACATCCCACGCCGAGGTGGGGGTTATTTGGTGTCACCAGGCTCCCGAAACCTTTTGGCAGCCAGCTCTGAAGCCGAAGGTGGGAGTTGGAGGGGAGGCAAAACACTTGCTCAACAGCAGAGCGTTTCCAGCACGTTTCCGAACGGATGGGATGAGACAAATGGCAAAGAATTCTCCTCGACCCTCAGATAATCGGTGGTGATTGGGATGCAGGCACATCACCGTGTGTATGTAGGTTTCTGCAGGTGTGATGTTTCGTTGTTGGAATTGTTCAGGGCTGAGGTCGTTGCAAGATGGTGCCATATGGAACTCTAACGGCCGCTGAATAAACACCGGCCATGAGGGATACGAGATCCAACAATTGCGGCTTCGTGATGGCGGATATCGGCATGGCGGCAGTTGAGGTATCCTGGGAAGACTTTTGCGACCTCGATCGACAGCTGTGGCTTTGAAGGTTCGGTCAGTATTGTTGCTCGCATTTCTTCTTTTCTGTCGGCAGAAATATGTACACACGACGACAGCTGGAGTGAGGAGAGCAACTGGACCCGCAGTTCTGGACCCATCATCGAAAAGCTTGATGAGCTTATCGCGCTTTGACGAGGGTCTAACTCTGCTTGAAGTTCAGGGTCAGCGACACAGGGCCATCTCGATGGACCTCTTCAATGGCTCGCCAAACTCAACTTGCGAACTTTCACAGGCAGATTTTCGGAGGCGAGAGAGCGTGTCGTTGAGACAAGACACGGGAAGAGACGAACGGAGAGACACGACAAAGTGGTGGAGCCTGAGATGAACTGCACCAGGACGGCCTTGGAGAGACACGGAAGATGAGGGTGTGATGGACCCTTTTCGCTCGCGATTCAAGACAGAATTAATCTTCTAGAAGAGTGGCATTTCACGATGTAATTGCCACTCAAGCTTGGTGGTGAAGGCGGTTTTACGAGGGTCGCAGGCTGCGGTGAAGGACCTGGAGGTGAAGCGAATTGCGAACTGGTCTTGCTTTCTTGCTGTTCCCTGTACGAGCGGGTCCAAAAGTTTGTTCCTGGAAGTTCGTGATGTCAAACGCTGGTCGTTGCCCGGCTTCGGATACACCTACCCCAGCCAACTCTCCTCGAGTGCGACCTGGATGACAGCTGCACCACAATATCGTCCATATTGTCCCATATTAAGCTTTTCCCTGACGACAACGCTGCAGTCTTCACCCGGGATGAAGATCAACGTCAAGCAACGCTCAACGGGGGTTCGTGGAGAGTTCGTAGAGTGGTTTGAGCAACGCGAAAACAAGTTCACGACTTGCCGGACGTTTCGCTTCAGGAAGGGTTCTCCAGGCGAGTTTGAATTGGGAAGGACCCGACAGCCAGCGGGCCAGCGTCCGTGACCGGCAGGACCGAGAAGGTGCGGACGGACCAACCCCTAACTTAACAAACAACACCACACTGCATCATCACCACACAAACAAGCCTTCAACCACCACCACATTCGGTTAGCAAACTGACCCGCCTGCCAGTTCGTCCACCTCTCTCTTCTCCTTCCCTGTTCTTTCTGGCAACCTGGCTAACCCGAGCACAACCCAAGCAGGCCCCCAACCCAATGTCTCGCCCATCGTTGTCCTGCAGCCCGTCAGAGACATCGACCTGACTATCCCGATACAGGTCCCACTACAGCAGGAGATGGCGGGCTCGTTTAAGGGGAGGATGGCCCACTTTTCGGAGGGATCTTTGGATTCTGCGATTGTTTTGTTCGGAGGATTTATCGCAAGACGCATGGGAGCTGCAGATCGATAGGATTGATCAACATTCACTCGCTTCTTCTTCGACATTCGCTTCGGTGTCGATACATACCTTCGTTTGAGCTTTTGGGATTGGGATTGGAGACCTTCGTTTGAATACCGATACAACATTTTGAAGACACGACGATTCTTGGACAGTCATTTTATATCGTCATCCATCACTGGCAGTTTGTTACACGGAGAGGGCGATAGGGACTCCTTACAGGAAGGCACGACGCTTGGGTTGGTGGATAGGGACGACATCTACTCTCTGGTACCCATTCACAGCTTTCACTTCATCCCTCCTTGCGACTACTTCACCATCTCAACCTCAAGTTCACGATGAAGTGTTCACTATGCCTTCCCACCTTCGCCCTCTTCGTCCCCTTCCTCGGCTCTCTGGCTTCAGCAATGCCCTCATCAACGCACTCTACATACCCTCCCCTCACAACCTTCGATCCGATTTTACCTTACGCCGAATCAATGGAAGCCACCTCACTCCGCCAACTTTGGAACGACCGCCATATCCTTACCCGCGCCCTCAAGATAGGCCTCTGTCCTGACAGAGCCTACGCATACTGCCTCCTCGACGCCGGTACCTGCTGTCCCCTAGGTGGCGACTGCTGCGGCGACGGTAACTGCTGTGCAAAGGGTGAATATTGTGTCAGGAGTATTCTGATCAAGAATTGGGGCAAGTTTGGAGGCTGCTGTAGGATTGGAAAGATTTGTAAGTTTCAGGAACAGGGAGGGGCACCAGAGCCTGAGCCGGCACCAGCTCCGGCTCCTGCTCCAGTGCCGGATCCACCAACGGACAATGGAAATGGAGGTGGGAATGGGAATGGAAATGGAAATGGTGGAAATAATGGGGGTGGAAACGACAACAATGAACCTGCACCCGCACCAATCGTTGCGGCTCCTGTACCAGCAAAGACCAATGCGCCTTCACAGACGAAAGCACCGGATAATAGACCGGCGGAACCGGCAAAGACAAACTCGCCAGCGCCTCAAAAAGATCAGCCCAAGAACGATCCTGCACCGGTGGAGAACAAACCGTCGAATGGTGGCGGTTCCTCGAATAATGGAGGCTCGACGAGTAAACCCTCGACTGGCGGCAGCAACAACAACAATAATAATAATAACAATAACAATGACGATGATAGGGGGAATGATAGACCGGCCAACTCGAATTCTGGATCGAATAGTGGTGGAAGCAGCAACAGTGGAGGAAGCAGTAATAGCGGAAGTGGTAGCAATAAAGGTAGCACCAACTCAGGCTCAGGTTCGGGATCAGGCTCCTCAAACTCCAATTCCGGCTCAGGATCATCGAATGATCGGTCGTCAAACTCGAACTCTGGCTCTGGCTCCAACTCTGGCTCCAACTCGGGATCAACTCGCTCTGGCAGCTCAAACTCAAATTCTGGCTCTTCCAATCCGGGATCTAGTAAATCAGGCACCTCCAAATCCAACTCCATTGCCAAAACCGGCACTGGCGTCGTCCAGGTCGATCTTGATGGAGATGGATTTGTGGAGATCATTGATATTGCCGACCTCGAAGAAGGCACCTACGACCCCTCCTTATACGGCCCTCTCAATCCTCCAAGCATTGATGTGGATGATGAATATCTCGACTCTGTGGGAGAGGTCCGCCTGGGAAATATCCAAGAGAACATGGCTGATGTCGCTGCTGAGCATGGTCGTCCCATCGGCTCTTCTGGTGACTCCGAAGAAGGAGGCAAGAAAAAGGGATTGTCGGGTGGGATTATCGCTCTCATCGTTATCCTTACCTTATTGGGCGTTGGTGGAGTGGGATACTGCTGCTTCTTTGTCGCTCGCAAGAAGAAAAGAGAAAAGGAAACCGAGCGCGGCCATGTCAGGACAGGTTCCGGGTCATCAAGCCATCTCACAGGCTCGAGAGATACCGCCACGCCTACCAGTCAGATGTCACAATACACCTACACCTCCTACCAAGAACCCCCCATCTACCTCGGCGCCCCCGTCCGGACTCCCGGCTCCAACAGTGCCAATTCCTACGGCTCACAGGTGAGCAGCAAGAGAGGCTCCGCCATTTCCCAGCGCTGGAGTCAGGTATTGGCCTTCCGCAAACCGAGAGAACGGAAGGAACGCTGGTCAGGAGGAACAATGTCAACGGTCAGTTCGGTCTCAGAGATCTTGTCAATGAGAAGCAGTTTGGGAAGTGTCAGTGATTTGAGCGAGAAGACGAGTCCATTCGCAGATCCAAGGCAGCGAAGCCCCTTTGCGGATCCGAGGGCGAGTTACGGAGATCCAGTACCCGTCAAGGGCACAGTCACACCCGTCAGCCCATTCGCAGACCCCAAATCACCCTTCGAGAAGAAGGAGCCACCTACACCCATCAGCCCCTTCGCCGACCCCAAGTCTCCCTTCGGCGAGAAGACAAAGGAAGTGACACCCATCAGTCCCTTTGCCGATCCAGTCAGTCCATTTGCGGACCCGGCCCCGGTGAAGGAGAGGAATGCCTTCCGAGACTCGAAACCACCGCTCAGCGCTGTGGGTAAACCACGGCCGCCGAGTAGTCGGCCTGTAAGCAGTAGGCCGAAGAGTGGACGGCCACCAAGTAGTCGCCCGCCTAGTGGACCGCCGCCGAGTAGAGAGCTGCCCAAGACGCCGGAGGAGATGATGCCGCAGATTCCAATGCAGCCGCCGTTGAATCCGTTTGTTGGGCCGAAGCCGGCGAGTTTAAGGCAGGTGTAGGTGTAGGATGGATGGAAATTGGGTGGAACTATATGGAGGGAGATGGGATCTCTAGACGGGAGATCTGTCTCTAGCTTTCCTTTGTGCTTTTTTTCGTTTGTTGAATTGCATTGCATTGCATGTATGCATTTACCATCATTCATCTTCTTTCTTTGCGTACATGTTTTTTTTACTGTTTACTTATTATACCTCTTTTTTTGTCGATGGACGATGCTTCATGTGGTGCTTGGTGGCTTGGGGCTTGTTTGGCGGGATTCAAAAATACTTCTTTGCTCATTTGTTGTTTTCTTTTGTCCTGCGCCTGCACATTTTGCTCATTTGTTGTCATTTTTTTTTGGCGGTTTGCTTTTGTGTTCAAGTTGCATTGGGAAAGAGTGGAGGTGGAGGTAGATGGGGTCTGGTACCGTTTGACGGTATAGGGCTTGTAGGATAGAATTTGTAGATGGTGGAGAGATCTCCTGGGTACCGCCCTTAGATGGCCGGGAATGGATGCCAATTGGAGTAATTTGAATTGGTTCTCTCTCTGACGGATGTCTGTCGCAAACTCATGTGAAGATCACGATGCCGTTGTGGTGATGTTGAGGTGGTAGCGCCGAGTACGGGGTTGTCCGATGAGCCGCATCTACCCGAAATCATGGCAATGATCTTGAACACGGGAATGGCATCAACGCATGGAGCGGAAGACAGCTCCTGCTGCTCAAGAGCGATCACTTTGTCATTGGAGGAGCACTTTGGGTTACTCTTGATTGCTCGGGAGTGCTCATGGATGTTATGGGTTGCTCTCGATTGCTCAGGAGCGTTGTGGGCTGCTGAGTCGTGCTGAACAGTGCTGGAGAGTGCTCAGGAAGGCTCAGTGGTGCTGAAATGGGTTAAGTGTTGCTTAACAGTGTTTAGGAGTGCTTAAGCGTGCTAAGTCCTGCTAAGCAGTGCTTATGGCTGCTCAAAAGTACTGCGTGATGCTCAGTGTTGCTCTGGATTGCTCGGGTTTGTTCCGGAGTGCTCAAAGCCTGTCAGGAGCACTGAGCAGCACTCAACACCCGTAGGCCTCTTACGAGATGGAGGCAAACATTCACAATGGCAAATGTTCTTCTTCCATGTGTCAACAACCAGTGCGCATCACCAATCCTCCGAGACGCTTCACAGCTGCTCAAGACGATCATCTCATGCCATCTCATCTCCTCGGATTATCTCGGAACTACTACCCACCCTTCGCTTTCACCCGGCACATGCCAATCCGCTGCCAAATTGCTGCCCTCCAACTCGCTCGATCCATCCCCTTCCCCACGTTCACCCTCAAGAGATTCACGAGATTCGATTCACGAGTTTTCCCCGCTTCGCCAAATCGCTTGCTTCCGAACAACCCCAATTTTTCTGTTGAGATGAGCCTTTCTGATTGCGATCTTGAGCCTTGCTCAATCCAGTAGAAATTCATCTAATTCAACTGTTGGAAGATAGGAATCACGGATGGCGGCTTCCTGGCTAAACTCACAGTGCAAATGCTCATCGGCTTTCCCACGAACCCCGAGCAGCCTGATCTGATCAGTGATGAGTCGGAGGGTTTGAGCCAACCAACGTGTTCGGATAACATCAACTCACGAGATGCCGGTCTGATTGGCAATGGCTTCGGAGTCCGAGGTCGACCGGAAGGATTGCCATGAAGTGGCCATGGATTACACATGCATTTGTCACTGTGCAGAGGGCAGTTCTTGGTGACATCTGCATACTGCGAGCATACTGCACATGCCATGCTTGCCTGCTCGTGGGCCGAGAATTGGGATTCGCAGAAACAGGGACCGAAGGATGCGATCGGGGGGATTCAAGCTTTTTGGATGAGATGGGGCTTGCGAGAGTCAGGGAGGAGTTGGGGATGGTCCTTTGGTCCGTACGTAGAAACAGCAATTCATCATGAAGAGTTGAGAAGTGGAGATTTGTAGATAACAATTGAACTTCACGTGGAAACAAACGGAACATCACGATACATATCGTGAGTTGATCTCGATAACCTCTCCCGTCGTTGAAGCACAAAAAAGCTTGAAGTCTTTGACGAGCTCTGGTCCGCCGGGGCGGGAACGTTGCCTGAAATGGGTGACAAGGCGGCTCTGTCCACTTCATGAATTCTCCCGCCGCGTAAAGCAGCACCACATCTGCTTGGTGTCGTCCCACCAAACCATCTCGCTAAACCACCCGCCGCCTTGACAAAACCGTGGGCAATTTTTAGACTTTTTTTTCTTTCTTTCTCTTTTTTTTACCGCTTTCGTTATCGCGCTCTTTTCTCCTCTCAGTCTCGCGTCACCAACTTTCTTTGAGCCAGGCAGACCAGTGTGAGTGCGTCGAGGACCGACCCCGACCGATAACCCAAAGTCCCCAAGTCCGTATCGGAGACTAAAGTTCTGACTCTTTTGCGCCGTACCCCTCCCTCCTGAAGGACAGTCATCATTGGGATTATCACGTTGTTTTGCGTTTCGGCCATCATCAGCCTTGCTCCTTCTCCATCGACTCTCCTTCTCCTTCCCCATCCATCTCGACACTTCCTTCATTCCCCACAGGGTCCATCTCGAACTTTCTTTCTTTCCCCTTTCGACCTTCACTTCTTGGAGAGACTACTTACTTACCCTAACCTTCCCTCTCTCTCTCCTGCAACCTTTTTCGTTTAGACCAGTGAAGGCTCGGCGGTGCGGAAGGACATCATCATCATCATCTCCATCACCAACAGGCATCCCTCATCACAGTGCAAACTTCCTTTGCTACCTCAAGCTCAGGGTCCACAAACACCAATCCGGAAGTAAAGAAAAACAGCACAGACACCGGCAAAAAAATCTCACCCTCATCCGTCATCCTCATCACCACCGCCCTCACCCTCACCCTCACCACCACCTCCTCCCCCTCCCACCCTCACCATGACCGCCAAAACCCAAGTCCAATGCCTCGAATTCCTCTTCAGCGACGGCACCACCACCTACGGCAATCACTACAACGGCCCCCCCGACTCGGCGCTCAACGCGACGCCGCCGCCGGGAGCGACACATCATCGGTACTTTGCACAGATTGATGAGGAGGCGCCGGAGGCGATACGCTACAAGATTCAGTGTGCGGAGCGGATGCTGAAGGCGGCGGCGCCGGGACATGTTGATTGTAATCCCGATGTGCTGTATAGGGTGGGCAAGATGCCGCAGGGGTATCGGTTGTATGAGATTATTGAGAAGGAGAAGCCGGTATGTTCTATGTCACTGTTGTTGTTTATGGAGGGAGATGGGGTGGGATGGGAGAAGGGAGGTGGGTGGGGCAAACGCGTTTTGCTGGCTGGTTGGCCTCAACCTCTGCTTGGAGACCGCGAAGAGCTGGACGATGAAGAGACCTCCCTACGACCCCACTCCTGCCCCACCAGTTGAGGAGCAAACAAACAACGATCATCTTCTAACATAATCGTGAACAACAGGCAGGCAAGAAACGATACAGCTCAAAACGGGGCCGCTTTGCAGTCTATGGCCATCCTGGTGGGCCGTCACGGGTGTTTCTGGATGCGGCGGACTTTGTGCAGCATTTGCTTTGGCTGGGGACGGATACGACGCAGAATAAGTTGAATTGTGCTTGTGTGCAGTGTAGGCCGAAGGGACAGGTGCAGCAGCAGCAGATGCCACAGCAGATACAACAACAGCAGACACAGCAGCAGCAGCAACAGCAGCAGGCGGTACAGCAACAACAGGCACAGCAGCAGCAGCAGCAGCAACAGTTACAGCAACAGCAACAGCAACAACAGCAACAACAACAACAGCAGCAGCAGCAGCAAAAGGAGTCACCAGCAGTCGTCTACAACCAGGTCATGACACCGGCCGCTACAAACCCAAGTCCCAGTCCTGCTCCTTCAGCCGTGTCGAGGGCAGCATCCGTAAAGTCGCAACAACCTAGACCAAGGACACCATTGTCACAGGCTGCACCAACTCCACCAGTCGCGCCAGTACAACAACAGCTTGCTCCGCTCCCACAAATCACAACCCCATTATGGCTTCCACAACAAGCTCCATACTACGAGCAGCTGAGAAACAGAGATTTGGACGTGGGGCCTCTCTACCGTCCGGGTGAGATTGTCTGGCTGGAAGGCACCAATGGAATATGGTCGTTGGCGGTCGTGCTGCAGCGCCCAAAGACACAGAATGACACCTATGCGATCCAGAGCTTTACTTATCCTCTGGGCACTGGAACGGAGCAGGATACGATCCAGCAGGGTGTGCAGGAAAAGAGGATGAGACCGTTTGCAGCCTGGACAGCTCCTACGTGTAGAAACGCAGAGTTGGTCAATAAGGATTTGATGGAGGTCAATTGGGAGGCTATGCAGGGGCGAGAGCTGTCGAATCTCGAGCTGGACGCTTCATTGTTGGCCTGCAAACGGGCAGATCACAGCTTCTCGCTCATCGACATGGTGCAAAACACAAACCATCCTGGCGGCATCAAGCAATACAACGGCATCTACATTGGCGCCGAAAAGGTCTGGATTAACGATATTATCCGTCCCGAGCCCTCCGAACGTTTCATAAAAGACGACGTCATCTTCATCAAGCAGATCAACGAGATTCCCTCCCAAAACCCCTCTGATCCTACTCCAACCATCATCATCATTGGCGAGCAATGGCGTCCCATCCGCATCGACTACTCTTCTCAAACCCCAACGCACATGCTCCGTGCTCCCGAGCACTTCCCTGCCCGCTTCAAATCCGACCACCTAACGCGCAATCAACTCGCCTCCTCACGCTACAAACCAATCACTACCCTCGTCCTCCACCAAAACGACGTGCAAATCTCCCTCGCCCGCGACTTCCGTGGCCGCTGGTACGAGTCTGCCCTCCTGCAATATCAGGTCGGTGACTCTGCCTTTGACGCTGCCATCGCCGAAGGCGTCCTTCCCGAAGTCGTCATGAACTCCTACTCCGGCAAGTCGGCCCTCCGCAAACTCGACCGCCGCTACGACGCGTTCGGCTCTACTCTAAGGGGCGACTACATCAAGCAACTCGACTGCTTTATGGTGACGCCGCAGCAACAAATGGCCCACCACCAGCAACAACAACAACGTCTCGCCGAGCAGCAGCAGCAACAGCAGCAATACCTAAACCAGCAACAACACCAACAACTCCTCCAGCAACAACACCAAGCCAACGCCCTCGCCGCCCACCAAGCCAAAGCCCCAAGCCCCCTCAACCCCACCGCCACAGCGGCAGCCGCAAAACGCCGCACCTCTGCCCGCACCGCTACTGCTGGCGTCTCAAAACGCGGTGCTGCGACTGGCGTCGCTACCAGGACAAGAGGCAAGTTTGAAAGCCAGGGTGATCAGTTCCAAATGTATACCCCACCCCAGCAAATTCAACAGCAACCTGCCCCGCAGCAGCAACAGCAGCAACAGCAACCTCAGAACCTAACCGCCACCACGACGGCTGCGGTAACGAGAGGGTTTGGTGGTGGGACATTGAGTGAGCATCTCGGCTCTGGCATGGCGGGTATGGGAAGGGGCGGATACCATAGTGTCCCGCATGTTCACACTACGGGGTCGTATGTCGATCTTACGCAGAGTAGTGATGATCATGCCGGACATCACCTCCAGTATCAGCAGGCTCAGCAGCAGCAACAACAGCAACAACAACAACAGCAGCAGCATCAGGATCAGCAAGATGGCGACGACCATGATATGGACCACCCACCAGAAATCAGCGATGATGACCTCCTCGCGGTCCAGGCGGCGGTGGATAGCGCGTTCAAGGGCGGGGAGTATGACGACGTCGGGTTTTTTGAAGGGTTATGATGGGGTTGGGTCGCGTATGGGGCTTCGGAATAATGGTCCGTGGTTTTTGCTCCTTTGGTGTTGATTGTTTGAGTGGGTTGGGGACGACGACCCTGGGTGGAATCGCGAATGTTTTTGATTTTTTCTTAATTGCGGATGTGTTTGGTAGGGATATAGCGGGGGTTGGTGGAGAAACTGTGAGTGGATCTGCCTGAAAGATGGGAATGGTTGTTTATGGGTTTATTCTGTTTGGGCGTTTAGATGGATTTTTTCTCGTTATTTTCTGCTTATCTTTGTTGTCTTTTTGTTTGACTATCTTATATCATACTACTACTACTCTACTACTACTACTACTACTAACAGCTTCCTTTCCTACTCTTCTCTTACTTATTTGGTTGAAGTTTTTGCATGGATTTGCGGGTTTTCTGGCTATGTCGTTTTTTCATCTCTTAATGTTTTTTTTTGTGTATTTTTACCGTTGATGATGGGGTGATGGATTGGTGGGGGGATTTTAACATACTATATACTTTTTATATATCATCGGCCATGAACGAGATCATGGTGATGGGGGCGTAACTTAACGTTATCGCGGTTAGAGAGATGGAGAGAAGAGGGAGGGGTAATTTACTAGTAGAGGCAGGCTTAACACTGCGGGATATCTTCTTGCCTTCTTCCGTGTCTTTTGGATTATAATTATGGAGTTGTGAATTGTGCATTATGCGAATCGTGTCTGAGGTGCTTGATATAGGTGCGTTTGCGGTTCAAGCTGTATGAAGTATAGGAACGTACTTTACAATAGTACGCACTCATATCTAGCCTCGGAGAATAATGGCTCGCCAAGGGTAACCTTGCTGTCGATCAGGCTCCTCCTTAAGTTTCCTCCCCATGGGCATGGTTATCGACATTTGCATCTATGTATGTATGTACTCGTCTCTGGGGAACTTGAGCGTGTGCTCAAAATCGATGCACACCTCGTGCGATCCTGTGAGGGGCCGTTTCATCTCGTCGTTTTTGCTTTTATTTGAACTCTTGGTGAGATCCATGGGCCCTGTTCAAGTTGCCCTTGCGTCGAGATGTTTCTCCAAATTAGACTCTCGATCAAGATGGGGATGATCGACATCTTCAGACGAGAACAGCCCAAGAAACAAACGTGAGAAACGATCCCGGTTGTTGCTGGGAAACATCCCCCATCTCTCGCCAATTCTTCAAGCCTCGCTCGTCTTCTTCACGAGATGTCTGTGTTCCCAACCAACACCAACATTGGCATCGCCATGGAGTCTGTCAGTCGGCACACTGTGCCGACTCCAAAAATATCGCCAATGTCTGTGCCCACTTCGGGTTGCACCGGTCACAATTGCCCTACAGCTGCATGCGAGTGATATTTTGGCGTGACTTTGTGGGCGAAATGTCACAGCCCCATGGGGCGGGAAGATGCAGAAATGTGGAGAGAGGACAACTGCAGTTATGGATTGGATTCCTGGGTTGAGGCAGAAGGGAGGGAGGGAGGGGGCGTGACAGCTGCCATCTTCCACTGTATATTCGATTCTAGACTTTAACTCTATTGCATACTGCAGAACCATATGTAGTACTAATGTTGACTGTGCTGTGACTTCAAGATGTGTGAGATCGCACCTAAACCCTTGTCGTCCCCATGCGGCGCGGTGAGGAGACTTAGCGCGGAAGAACAGAAGTGCACTGCAGTGTGTCTCTTTGTCTTTGTTTCTTTCTTCTGTTGCATTTCTTTCTCTTCAGGTGTTTGCTCCATCTCTCGTCATCATCTCTCTTCTCCTCCGTCGCGATCGTGAAGAACTGGCGATACTGACGAGAAGGAAGGAGGTGTTCAGTCGTTTCAAACAGATTGCTGGATACCTGGAGACGAACCTTCTTATCGTGAAGGAGGAAGCGATAGACGAGAACACCCACCGGGCTTTACCTTCCCGATACGACAACCTCCACTCCAGAATCCAGGTTTCTTTCGCATCTTTCGAGCGTTTGACACTTTTTCCCGTCCCTGGTTTTTCGCCTGGCCAACTGCTCGATCATTGGTCCTCCGCTTCCCTTTCCGTTCCACTACGCTCCACAGGACGCAGCAACGACATCACCGACGATCATCGCCAACGAAGCATCACCAGCCCCAAAGCAGCGAAGAGGCGGGCGGCTTTCTTTCGGCCGGCCAGAACATCACCCGCAACCAACACCATCACCACTTTTTGCTCTGCAAACATCGCTGAATCTCATCACCACTCCACCTACGAGTCATCAAGCGTGACGGAAAGGAACGAAGGAAAGGAAAGAAGGAAGGAAATAGCGAAGGAAAGAACTGGAGCAACAATGAAGCACCTCCCGCCCATCCTCCTCGCCCTCGCGGCCCTCTACACACCCACACTCGTCCAAGCAGCCCGCCGTGAACCGCCCTCGCTGGGTGTCCCGCCGTTACGACATCATAATAATGTTCGGGCCGTGCCGATACCGGCTGTCTTCCGTCGACAAGATTCGGGGCCTTGTGCGGATATCTGTAAGTTCCCCTCCAGCATAGCGAGGACTCCCTCAATTCCCAACCACCACCTCTCATCCATCACCAACTCCCCAATTCAAACCCTTCCAATGGCCCACTAACACTCCCGCCACAGATGTCTACTGCCCCAACACCGAAACCTGCGTAATCCCCGGCTACACCTGCTGCACCTTCCCCGGCGGCTGCCGCCCAGGCACCTACTGCGACCCTGCCAAACCGGGCGAAGACGACTCCAAGAACGGCTGCTGCCCCAACGGCCAGAAATGTGAGACTGGCGGCGGCGTCACGACCGAAGACCCACGCACCAAATCGTCGACTAGTACCACCACTACCAGCAGCAGCACAACCAGCTCGACCGAAAGCGTCTCGACCTCCACCCGAGTCGTCACCTCCACCCGAGAACCCCTCACCACCACCGGCCCAACCAACAAGCCCGAAGAAAACACCCAAAAAGACTCCGACAAGCCCTCCACCGCCGTCATCACCGGCGCCGCCGTCGGCGGAACCCTCGGCCTCGTCCTCCTCATCCTCCTAATCGTCGCCTTCATCTTCCTCCGCCGCCGCCGCAACAACGCAAAGGGAGGTAAAACCACCCCGCCAACACCAGGCGATGGAATCGCATACCACGGCCTCAACAAGGAAGCCCCTAGCGCCTACTTAGCGACTAGCGGAGCCTATCCCGATGCCCGGAGCGACCAGATGCTCGATATGTACCCGCCCTCGCCGCTTGGCGCTGCTCCACCTAGCACCATCGGCTCGACTGTGGTGTCGCCGATTGGAGGGGTGGGACCTAATGGGACGGCGTTTGGGCCGGAGAGTTATGGAGAGCAGCCGCAGAGTCCGGCGGATATTGCAAAGTATCAGTTGGCGAGGGAACATTATGCGCCTGGGACGACTGATGGGAGCAGGACGGAGGTGCCTGGCTCGTTCTATGCAGGTTCGGAGCCGGGCGTGCAGTTGCCGGCGGATTATTATGAGTGGAAGAGACAGAGAGAAGCGCAGGGACTATCGCCGCATCTGGCCGCGCTGCCGGTAGAGGTGCCCGCTGAACATGTTAGGGTTACGAGTGTGGGGGGGATGTCGGAGATTGATGGGAGTGAGAGGGTTGCGCCGGTGGAGCTGGATGGGAGTCAGAGGGTGGAGATGGCGGGGGGTGGGGAGGGGATAAAGCAATACGGGTTTGGGGATAGGGGGAATTGGGGGAGTGCGTTGCCTTAGGGGTTAGGTTATAAGGGGTTGTGAAGGATGGTGATGTGCGTGGTCTAGCGAGGTATTTTTGCGGTGTTGATGTTGGTAGGTAGAGGTGGATTCCATGTCTGTTCTGGAGGGATACCCAAGATATCAGATATCAGATGTTAGTTCTGTGGGGGATTCGTTGTATATTTTGCATGCGCTTTTGATTTTTTTTATGGGTACTGGAGTTTTGTTAGGGTACAGCTTCTTTCTTGTGTTTACTTTGATTTCTGCTCCTTCCAGTTGGTTATGTGTGTTGAGTTTGCTTTTGTTGTTGTTATGGGATGGGATGGGTATAATATATCTTGTATGGTTATGGGCATCCCGTTCATGATCTGTTCCTTTGTACTGTGACGTCAAAGTGCCACGGCTTTGGAGGAGGGGTCGAGTGGAGATGTATCTTCCGCAATGGATATGCACTAGCTTATGTGTAAGATCCTGGGATTCAGTTCAAGGAGTGTTGATTCGCATTTGGGAGTTTGCAACGGAGATATCATGATTTCCTACCGATCGAGAATCGTGCATGAAGTAGCATATGGATGAAATTTCGGGATTATGGGAAAGGGGGGTTGATTCGCATTTGAGTGCTGCAACGGAGAATATTGTATTGATTTCCTACCGAGCGAGAAGGATGCATGAACTAGTATATGGATGGGATCGAGGGATTTTGGTAGAGGAGGGTTGATTAGCAACTTCGCCAGCTGGTTGAGCCATGGCCCATGGCAATGTCAACTTCCTACCGAGCGAGATTGGTGCATGAACTAGCATATGGCCGAGATTTCGGGATTCTGGTAGAGGTGGGTTAATTTGCAAACTTCACAGGCCAGTTCAAGACCGCGGAAATAACAAAATCTACTTTCCAAACCGTGACGAGGCTCGGAATACACTAGACCCTCAGTAAGATATTCAGGGCCTGCAGGATACGGGATGATTTGCAAGTGCTATAGCGCTACTATTCTCGCCTCCTGATCAGGAGGTGAGATGGTTCTTCTGCGGTGGATAGTGGCCGAGATCTCGGGAGTATGGTAGAAGAGGGTTAATTCGCAACTTTACTGGCGAGATGAGCCATGGAGATAATGACTTCCTACCGAGCGAGAATGGCGCATGAACTAGCAAATAGCCGAGATTTCGGGATTCTGGTGGAGGAGTTTTGATTCGCAACTTTACTGGCGAGTTGAATTGAGCCATGGAGATGTCGTTTCCCTGCCGAACGAGATTGGGGGTGTACATACTAGAGTCTCATTAAGTAGGATACTCAGATTCTGTGGGATACAGGATGGGTCGCAAATCTCCCGATTTCTTTTCCTCGTAGAGGCCATGAAAGAAGAGGAAACGATCTGGTGAGCCGCGGAAACGTCGAGTAACGTTCCGGAATTCCTGCCGGACGAGATTGGCGGAGCACTAGAGTCTCAGTAGGATTGTGATAAACGGACTGGCTCGCAAATTCTGATCTTCTCGGAAAGGAAGTGGGGAATGAGCAGTTCCAGAGACTAAAAAACTACCTAGACAGCATGGTCTAGAAGGTAACAACGGGGATGTAAGAAAGCCGCATAAGTGGAGGGAGATTCCCACTACGAAGGAAGTAGTAAGATAAGGTTCAACCCTTGGGCGCGATAGTTTCCACACGCTTTTTGCATCCTGCTTCTTGTACTCAGGTTGCAAGTATCAGATGTTGAAGCCCCATTTCGAAGAAAGTGAGACCCAGTCAACATAGTCAAGTGGGTGACAACGGGGACGTAAACTGCTGCACAAATGAACGCACACGCAGACATAGCGAATGATACCGCAACACCGTTCGAGTCTGATTAGGTGGATCTCTACGCTTTTGTCCCACAGGTACGTGCCCTCAATATCACGTCCGCGGGCAGCTTGAGCACATATTGAAGTACCAATTCACGGAATTCCGACCCAGACAAACATGGTCAAGCAGGTAGTAACTACGGGGATGATGTGAGAGCTGCGGCAGAGATGTGCGGGAGACGGCAATACGAAGGATGTAGCAGTAAGTTGTGTTCAACTAGTAGTGCAACTCTTGCTTAACGCACTTCACAGAATGTTTGCATCCTGTTAATGTCTTCAGCTTGCCTCCAACAGATGCACCAATTGAAGAAATTTGGCACCTAGACAGAATGGTCAGGCCGTTAACCATGGGGATCTAAAGCACTCAAATTTCCAAGCCCACTCTGCTACACGCCGGAATCACCTAAAAAAGACCACCGTTCAATTCCGCCGTCAGACCGGGACTATACTCGCTTTTTGCACCCCGCTTAATGTCCTCATGTTGCAAGATACCATCCTTAGGGATGCACCATTTTGAAGAAACGCAGACCGAAACAGCATGGTCAAGTTGTTAAAAACGGGAACGTGAAAGCATTCAAGAGAAGGCGCATGGAATTAGACGAAGGAAAAAGTGGTAGTGCACCGTTCGATTCCAGAGGCGTTGAGATCCTTAAGTTAAGTACGCTTTTGTTAGAAGGCCATGATTAGTCTATAAGGATCTGCTTGCAATATCATCGTACAATTGTGGTCAAGAAGTTAACAATGGGGACGTAAACGTACTGCATCAATGGCGGTAAATTTCTCGAGGTAGGACACGGTTCAATACCAACAGCACACACCAAAAACACGCTTTTGTTCGAAATTTTTGCGCAGATCAAGCTCTGCTCGCACAACAAGTTTGGAGGCCCCAAAACCAAAGAGATACTGACCGAGAGGCCATGGTCAAGTTGTTGACAACGGGGATGGAATGCGCAGAGCACCCGCGCATGACAGTTACACGAGAGATGTGACAGCCTGAGGACACGTTCAATTCTGATTCGAATACTACACGCTTTTTTGCACCATTCTCAACATCTTCAGTTGATCAATGTGGTTTCTTCGCGATGCTAGTCCCGAATCCATTGTCATTCCGACCTAGAAACCATGGTCAAGTCGTTAACAACGGGGATGGAAGCATGCAAGAGAAGTGTCTGGAATGGGAGAATTTGACACGTTCCACCATGGTACCAATTCGAAACCACGTAGGCCTAGACACAATGGTCAAGTCGATAGCAATGGGGATGTCGTTCAACCGAAGAAGGAAAAGGAGAACATACTCACACGAAATTAGTAGGAAATATAGCAGGTTCCGAGTCGATTCTCAAAGTGGGATTACACTGCACACGCTTTTTATTCCAATGTGCCCAACGTCTTCCGTCTGTTTGCATTACTTTCTAAAGCACCAACGTGAGGATTTGTAGAAAGAGACAAACATGATCAAGTCGTTACCAACGGGGACGGAAGGCTGCTAATCGGTGCCCAAAGCGCGAGTCGTCCGTGATCCTTAAAGAAATTGTAGCAGTTCTAGTCTTCGTTCGAAGTAAAGCGGAAGTATGCTCGCACGCTTTTTGTACAATGCTTAATGTCTTCAGCCTGTGTGCAACACTACTAGAAGCACCAGCACGCAAGAATTCCGACCCTGACAAGCATGGTCAAGTCGTCAACAAAGGGGACGTATAGTTGCAATTGTCAATCAAGACCCAAGCTACGAGACGAGGATGGCCACTGAGCACCTGGTTCGATTACGGAGCCGGCCTGAAAATTCCTACGTTTTCACGTTTTTTCGCCTTGCGTTAGAGAAGAAAGCAATCAGTAAAAGGTACTGAAGGAAAGAACATGGCCAGTAAGCTGTCGTCAAAGGGGACGAAATATCAAACTTCCAGAGAGAACAACTGCCAAAACGGAAAGACAGCGGTTCGACTCTTGGACTCGACATATCTTGCAAGGAGATTTACTACGTCGTTTTGCTTCCCTTATTTTCGCACATTCTGCCACGCTATAAAATTGTGATGTTAAAGAACAGAACGAAAAAGCATAGTTTGGCTGAATGGCAAGCAACGGGGACTCGGATGCATATGCTCCACTCTAAGGCAAGCTTAGATGCATGCACCGTACAGAATATGGGAAAGCGCCAGTTTGATTGACAGATGAAGACTCGCCCAATATGGAGACCAGAAAAACGTTAAAACTGGCATAGTTTCTATTTTCTTCTTAACTTCTGCCTGCGCTTAGGACGTCGGTCGAAGTAGATCTATGAAAATTGGACAGAAAGCTGGGGGAATGAGGAGTGCTCAAAGGGGACGCGATATCAGATTGCGACAATTCGAATCCCGGTACGAAAAGACCGCAATTCGATTCGGTTTCTATCCTCTTTACCGCTATAAAGTTTGTATATTTGTGATCATTGGATTGTCTCATTGAATGCATTTCTAATGATCTTAGGAGAGAAGAAAGCATTAGGGACACATCACTGACTGGCACGCATGCAACTGACATGAACTTCGTCAAAACAGAGTCGATGGTGCGGAGGGCCACGAGAAGGTATGTGCTGATTCGAAGTACTTGCAACTTTCCGCACGGCCGCCTCACGTTTTGCTTCTGGGACTTTGCATTTCGGCTACACAAGGTCAAGCAACTCTGAAATGCGCACGTAATGAGTGGCTTAGTACCAGATCGTATGCAAGTGCATCCCATCGCAGTGCCATTGTCCATTACCGTTTCATACATTTAGACCATGGTGACTCGGATTTTTAAATTTTGGTGAAACTCTGTCGAAGATAAAAATACAATGCAACAAGGAGGCAAGCTTTAGACTCGAATGGAGAGTAAGTACTTACTTACCTCATAAGCTCGATTCTGTTACATGTACTTGCTTGTTGACAACGGATAATTTGGTAATAACGCTCGATTCAGGACATGAGCGTTGCGACAGGATCAATTCTACGTTGTAGAAAAAGAATACAAACCATAGAGGTCGACGAGAGCAGGATTTGAACCTGCGCATCCAGAGGATAATAGATGTCGGAATCGAATTCGAGTCTATCGCTTTAGACCACTCAGCCATCTCGCCCTTGGTGAAAGATAGTGGAAAAAAATACTTCAGCCCATTTGAACCACTCCAATTCCCCGAGTCCCTAGAATTGATAGCAATTGCTAAGAAGTGCGTACATCGTCAAACTGCAAAAGACATAGTACGACACCGAGGATTCCCGCGTGGTCACCCACCGCAGTACTAACTTGGCGATTAGAAGCTTGACTATGGGAGAGCGGACGGGATCCCGTATATTCTTCAATCTATGGCCGTACGTACTTAGAATACAACAAAAATTTAGATACAAGAACTTATTTTACTTTGGAGGATATGGGTGGCAGCGCTGGTGCATACTACCTAGGTAGTCACGCAGTAGTTCTGGCTCCATCTGATCCTTCACAATATACTATTCGATAATCGGGTCAGAAAATTGGGTGCTCGAAACTGATCTGATTGGCCGAGGCATGCTCAGCTGTAATTATGGGCAGCCTGAGTGCAATCAACAATGAGGTGGAATACAGTGGGGTAACTGCGCTTCAGCGAGAATTAACCAGCGCTATTCAGATTCGCAACACTTCAGAAGCTACTTAAGTAGTAAATTCACAAATTCTCAGATTATCCCGAGAGCTCTTCTATTTCGCAAAACCCAAGCAGCGGAGAATCGAGATCGAGAAACGGGGGGGTGAATCAACAATTGTGCGGGGAAAGGCTCTATAAAGTTGCAAAACCTCTATACCCGCGAAAAAAACAAAAGCCCAACACAATTCAGGCAGGATGGCGCATCTGCCGCTTTGGACTTCTCGGATTGATCCTGAAAAGTTGCTCAAATTCTGTCGGTACCGGACATGACTCGCAAATTCGGATCTGTCAGAGAAATAGGCCGGAACGGCTTAGAAGTTATGCTGCGACAAAATAGCGGGCGGCACTGAGTGATGGCCTTAATAACAAATGGTCTTGTAAGCGCTGTTCTGTATGGTGCTGGAGAGAATTGCCAACGGAGATACAAAGAAGTTGCCACAGCGCGCACAAATTAAAGAAAGGCACGGTTCGACTCCCACCGTGAGCATCTTTTTGAGGCAAGGATTTTGTAATCTCAACTGCGAGTGTGTGAGTTCGAAACCCGCCTAGAGCATTAACATTTTGCGTCCCGCTAAATTGAGCTATACTTGCGTACTTGAGTTCTCTTTGTAATTTCCAAGGCCGCTTATAGTTCGGGACAAATATGGAGATAGTTACTCTATGTAGAGTTGCATCAGTTCTCTGTCTCGCCGAATAAAATTGTTGCTCACTTGAGCAGCCAACATTTGTGTCACTTTGAGTTGGGCGAACTGGCTGTCACTGCCAAGCTTCGAGAACTGTCGTCAACTGCATGTTTGAATGAACAAGCTGTACAGTCAGGGCTCGTTAAGTCGGACGGCCAAAATTTTGACAGAAGTACCAGTTTTTTTATAGTCGCCAAGTCTGCACTGGCAGAAGCTTGGGAGTGAGCCAACGACTCGGAATTAACAGCATTATGATCATGAGGGTAAGCACTGGCACAGCCAGCCAAGTAGCAGTAAATTGCGACTAACTCTGCGATTTGAAAGACCATACAAGCATGCACACTGGCAGTTGAGCCAGGCTAGTGTGGACCATCAATTATTTGATTACTCGACCTGGAGTAACAGGTAACGGCGGTTATTTCTCTTCTTTTCTTTGCAAGATTTCGAGGTTGCGTTGTTCACTCTATGATCTTGAATCTTCCATGAATTATCTACGAGTCAGTTTCTTCAAGTTTCACAATCATTTCTTACTAATAGTTTCCATTTGCCGTGCCGCTGGTCAGACGTCTACAAGTGGCTCAACGGCTTCTTTCTTTTTCCTTGGTTTAGATACGTTGGAACACATGTTACGAGTACCCCTAGTGATTAATCGATGATTCGCTTTTCCTGTGATGAAATATGCTCGTTTTGCATTGCCGTATCTGATTGATCCAGCATCCACGAGAAAGTATTGAAATGTGAAAATTATTGTAATAGTTTACTCCTTGTAGTACCAGGGCTCTAGTAGCTCTTTTACGTATAACCTACCACGCTCAAAGGAGAAGTTTCTCGTAACAAAAACACGGAACTCCTTGAACAAGGTCCCTTGAAACGCTCTCTCCATCTTCTCTGCTAGACGTCTCTCGTAGACCATGATGTTGTAACTGTAAGAATCATCCCCATCCAACAGAATCGGGACGAACTGGATGTGCATCTTTGCCGGGCCGCGACTTGGGTCGTCTCCGTTGCAGAATTTGCAAAAGCCCTTCTTTATCAAGAATCTGTAGAGCTCATCAACCATGTACTGCTCGTAATCGGTTGACCTTGTTCGTCCGAGTTCCGAGTCGATCCTTCCTTGCATCACCATATCGGTAACTTTATCGTTACCAAGAGGCATATCAACATCGGGAAAAGATACAACGACCTCTGAGTTGTCTCCCCACTGCTCATCGATCCCACACTGACCCAAACCAGCTAACCCGTTTTTTGCAGTGATTAGCATCACATTGTTTGGGTAAAGTCGCAACCTGGTGTATTGAAGCTTGTAGACAAGCTCATAATAGTAATCAACTAGGAAGTGCTCTTCACCAGTTAAGCACCTTCCAAAGTCGTACACTTCTCCAGCTTCCATGTCTTCCATGGCGTCTCGAAATTCTGCTAGAGATGAGACGTCAGGGAGAAATATAGGGTCACGGGGAGGGGTGAAGTAGTCCACTGTGGCGTGGTAGATCTTGATCTGTATGCTGGTCAGATGATGTTGAAGCTTGCAAATGATATGTCGATACATACCTTGAAGTGCGCGGTAGCCAAACATTCTTCTGGAATAGCAACATATCTAGTCCAAATAGTCGTCAGCTGCTCATGGCCAGCCAACTTGAGGGGTCGCAAAGGATCAGGATTCCAGTTCGGAGATACTGATGCATTCCAACGCCTGTTGAGATGGTCAGACTATTCACAACGAGGAGAAGCTTGCGAGGGGATTTGCGACTTACTGTGCCGTCGGAAGGTCGGCCTCGATCTTGACAATGTAGCGATAGTTGCGGGCTGTCATTGTTGCTGTCGCTGTTGAGATTTTGGAAATGTCGAAAGGATTCGGTGGTGAAATGCTCTACTTTGTTCGGTCTTAGGAGTAGGGGAAGGGATACCTGCAATTTTGGTGAAACTTAGGAAATGAGTTTCTACTACTAGACCGCGAAGTGGCTTTATAAGAGTTCTTACCTTTACAAGTTTTCCGTGGGCAGTTTTCTACACTACTAGCCCAGGATCGAGTGGTGGTTCCTTCCGGGGAATTAACTGTCAAGTTCAGTAGATTCTCCTTCCGCGCAGCACAAATTTGCGGAATCGTAACTCGGCCAAGTTGCGAGCTTACCGCTAACCCAAAGATCTTGCTATCCGTACAATGCCGTCGTTGCTTTTAAGAAGTCAGCCATGAGGTTATCAATAAACCGCCAGAGAACCTGGATGTAAACGCATTTCCATGTGACCTCTTCCGCCCTGTCTCTGAACAATAGACCCTTGCATTGCCGCATGTGGATCCGTGCTATTGCAAGATACAGCAAAACGAAGGAACGTCCAACAGTCGCGGCTTGAACCACCTGTGCTGGATTCGTAGACGATGTACTTCATTGCATTGGGTAGGCGGGTCCGGCAGTTGTACAGTTAAGACGCGATTTCGCGAGTCGAAGTATCGCAACTAGGGATTTTCAGTTAACCAAGCTTGAGAGATGGAATCCCTTACTTTACTTTTGCTATATTTTCTCTCATGCCTTCAAGTATCGATCCAGATCCCCTTCTATTCTAGGGGAAGCCCATCGAGCACCGTCATGATACCGAGCATCACAGAATGCACCATCGATGCAGTCCGTAGTGCCTCCTGAAACTTAAGCGCTGCAACGTCAGCTGCTCCAAGCTGTGGTCAGAGTATGCCATGCATCAGCAGCTCGGATACTGATTCATCCTGTAAATAGTCAGTGAAGCTTTCTTTTTTTTGCTTGAATACTTTCGTGTGATAAAGCTGACCAGAGCATATCTACTGTCGCAGCTATTGCGGTGCAGTCTAACGTTATAACGAGATCCCATGAGATTCATTGTCGGTTGTGATTTGCGGTTGCAAAGACGACTGAGGGTGTGGGGAACGGTGGCGTTATATTGGTTTATGAGGCCGCATCATGTATGAAGTTGCTTTTTGCGAGAGGATGACCGAAGGCTCGGGATGGCGGGGGAGCCCGAACTTCCAATAACCTATAAATGTCAGCGTCAACCCGCCTAAATCTATAAAGTGAAAACCAATCAATGTTAAAACAACTTCTAGCATAACATGCATGTATTATTCATATATGTACCTTTCAGCTAATACAAACCCCAGGCCAGTCATCTGACTCGAAGTAACGCCAAATGAAGCAATGTTCTCCGTAGCTACGTAGATGTTTCTACTGATAGTGGGCCAGTTGCGTGCACGACAAAAGCGGGTTATCCCATTTGAAGGGTTGACATACCGGGAACACTTCCCGTTTCTACCAAAAGAGCGAACTCATCAGGATCGGATGGCCAACGGAAGAAGGTTGCAGTCTAGCAGAGGCCTGCCCTCTCAAGCTTCGTACCATACATGTACCTTTGTCCCAAGCCCAGCCAGCCTTTTCTTCAAGGGCGGAAATCCAATTGAATTTTGTCAGATCGTCGGTACTCTGAGTCAAATGCGCACCAGGGCAGAGTCGCAAATCAATCTCGATATCCAAGCACAATCAAGCCGAAAAAAATCGCCGGGTTCATTTCGACTTCCAATGGCCATAGCTATAGAGCACTTGCGATGAGTTACGGCAACTGTTCGTATCAGAGCAGGCTGACCTCCGTAAGATCGCGTTGATTCTCGGAAATATTGCGCTAACCGAGGTGGGAAGTAAATAAGCATTTTTGCATCTTGTCGAACCTGGACGTTTCGTAGACCATGGTTCCTTTTGCTGTAGGCTAGAACTTTCTTTTTCGGTCTCATGGACCTTTGGGATGCATAACGTGCGTCCTCAGTTGCCGGATGTCATAGCCGAAGTGCATTGACAGGGATGGTTCCCAAAGGCCTTCGTTCGAGTGTGGGACTCGTCGGCTGCTTCCGTACTCATGCCAGACGTATAAGTACAACCGAGGACCTGGCTCGTCCCGATACCTGGAAGTTGAGCAATACTTACCATGCGTTCCGCTTTTCATCGACCAGGTCCACTTCGTACCGCCTTTTCAGACCCATGACCACCCTTTCCCAGAATACATTCGGTCCTGCGTCTAGCAGAAAGCATTCGTGACTGACGGGAGCTGACTATTGTCTCAGTGATTCCTATCAGAGAGTCAGCATCAGATTGAAATCCTCACAACTCAATTCTCGCCACAGTAAACGCCCACGTTGCGTAATAATCCATTGTCGATCGAGGTCAAGGAAGCCACGGTGACCAATCAGTAGCAAAATCATAACCATATTGCGGTTGCTTTCCATTGGCTTTTCCCCACTTCTTGCTGACATGGTTGTCCTGGTCGACGTCCATATTGGACTTGATGTTTCGGGTATACTTGATCAACTGAAGAGATTCTAAAGTGTTTCCCATGCCAGCGGCAAAATGCAGCCTTCGGTCCCGAAGCACCGCTATGCATAATTCTCACGGCCTCGAGGAAACAATAGTAATCGGCGTTTGAACGAGGCCGAAGAGACTTCGACCAATGAATGCCTGAAGAAGGAACAAACGTTGCGCAACCGTCGCCAAGACACAGCCAGCTGAGGTATTCGGAAATGCTCGGTTACTTTCTTTCTTCGGTGTCCCGAGCTTCTTGTTTGGCATAGTGATGTTTGTGAGTAAGTAGGCCTGTAGATGTCTTAGCATGGTTGATTATAAAAGGATCAGACTTTCCGCCCTTTTGCTTAATCTCCAAACCAGTCGATTCAGAATCAACATCAATCCCCAGCAACAGCCATCCCAATGCAGTTCAACAAAATTATCCTCTTCTCTCTCGTCTCCATGGTCGTATCCACCATCCAAGCCCCTCTCCCAGACAGCAACCCTCCCCTCGAAGTACGACAATGCAGACGTATGTTCTGTATCCGGGCACCAGTTGAGCCAGCACCGATCCTTCTCAAGCCAAGGATTTGCCGTCACGGCTGCAAGCGCACATTGAACGTTGTTTCCGAAGCACTGGCTCAACTCAAGCCGAAAATTTGCTTGCGTCTCGGTTGCAAGCGTGGCATCGGTGCTGCCGAAGAACCAGCTGCTGCATAGAAAGAAGCTTGAAGGTATATCCTTGGGTCGATGTAAGGTGTAGCCACTCCAACCGTCCTCAACTAACCATCTGAGAAGTAGCCAGGCGATTGCGCCGTAGTCTGTCCGGTTTCGCTACTTTTGATGTTTTTGTTTGTTGTTGTTCAGACAGAAGATGGTTGGATTTCTTTGTATCGTTTCTTGAATAGGTAATTCTGAAAGTTGAAATGCGTATTTATATCCAGTTTTCGTGCCCCGGAATCAGGTTGATGAAGTGGAAGTGAACCTTGCAGCCGAAAGTAGCGAATGTGAAGACTCGCCGTGTATATCCAAGCAACTCCGACTTTCGAAAGGTATGTTTGCTCAGGGCAATCTGTAAAGCGCTCTCAGAAGTCAGCAATGAACGGCTCAAAATACAATCCAGCAACATTTCAAGAATCCAGAGACCTCGCCAGACGCAACACCATCGAACCGGCTTGATCCATGGTGGCAGAAGCTTTCGATAGTGCCTAATCCATTGTACCTTGAGCTCTTCCGATTCCGAAACCTTCTCAGCTGATGGAAAAAGCTTGTCCAAAGGCGAACTTCAAATGTTGGATGGTGTGGTTTGCTGCTCGAATCTGATCACACCTCGCTGCCGGAGTGCAGTTGCGTGTCGTGAACGCAATTCTGTCGTAGAATGAGCTAGAATTCCCGAACGAAAGATTGAATAGATGATGCTGAAAGCGAGGTGGGAATGCCATCAGAACTAGATGGTTGTATATGTCGATGCTGAATGTTTGTTTGATGTTGTGGTGGGGGATGTTGCACTTGGGCGAGAGCGCCTTGATCGTGGCTCGGTTGAGGCTCAAGCGGGACTCGCTTGCATGACGTGACATCTCGCTTAACCCGCCCAACCGGTGCACGGATCTTACCCTTTGTTTCTAGAATTCTCCGACCGCGATTCGAAGCATTTTTCGGCCTTGAGAAAACAACCCCGCACTTCACACCGACCAAGAGCAAACGGCCAGCGAAACTTTCATGGCGCCATTGGGAGTCTCACTTTTGCTTTCAATCTTTTTTGGTGGACTGGAGGTGAGTTTACTGTCATCTCTACCGTGCTTGCGGCTAATCAATGACTCGCAGATTTCAGCACTGCGGTTTCAAGCTCGCCTTCCCCTCCGATAGTTTTGGGCTTTCGAAATTACACAGGACTGCCAGAAGACCGACGATTTGATCGACTGCGCAAGAATGGCCGTGGAAAAGGACCCGTTTTATCTAAACCAGTTTACTCAGCCCCCATCAACGATCTACTCGTCTCCGACCATAACAATCAATCTTGGCCGCTTCGTATCCTCAGACGATGTCACTACCACAGGCGATTCGGATGTGCCCAGAAAGAGACCAAGGGTATCCGATAGCTTCGACGACGACGCGACTTTGGTTTCACGGTTCGAAGTTATCGCTTCTTTCCACCTTCACGTTCTGGGTCTCACGACACATTCATTATACTTTGCCGGTCTCATATCGTTCAATGGGCGAGAAGTAGCTGAGAATCATGTGGATTTCGAGGCTCCATGGCAAAATCTTGACGATGAATTCGCTCGTATTGCCTTCTCTTGTTTTGCGGATTTCATCTACTCAGGCAACTACGATGTCTCGAGGTATTCGCTATCTTGTGACGGCAAACGTGTGACGCTCCAAAGGCTGGGAGTGCATTTAATCATTAATGGCATGGTCTATGTGTTAGGTGAGCGGATTCTGGCTGAGGGCCTCAAGAAGGTTGCCCTAAAGAAAGTGTACCGTCTGTTCTATGGGTATCATCTTTTCGAGCGTTTAAACACAGAAGACAAGTTTTCGGACACCCTGCCACGCGTGAGGATGTATCTTGCTTCCTTCGAGTATCCGAGTCGTTGGGCCGTCAATTACAGGTTAGCCATTGATATCCTCTTCAAGCATACCCCTCGAAAATGCGGTCCCGCCTGGGAGCCGCCGACGCCAACAGAAGACAATCTAGTAGCGAAGCCTGACGAAAAGCCTTTCTTTACTTCGATAGCTCGTGCCTTTTGGGCAGGGAAGGAGCCTATGCGAAATCTTTTTGCAGCCTTCTTTGCAAGTATCTGGAACCTACCTCGGGCGGAAGATGGCAGGCCCGTCCCCGAGAATGCCATCGAAAACAGAAGGCTCCTGATCGCGGATCAGCCAGAGTTTATGGAACATCTTTTGGGTTATTTGACTGCCGCCAGAGGGAAATGTCACTTTATGGATCTGCCGATAACGGAGTTTGGCCTCGAGCTTTCGGACGGGGATGAGGTTAAAACGATGCCGGTGTGAGAGTCAAGGAGTTACAGTTTCTTACGACTCTCGGCTAGAAGGGATGGATGTAATGACGTCTCCATACGGTAGCATAGCTAAGTCGAAAGGGTGTTTCTGGAGGTTGGAACGTCTCGGAGGGTTGGAAAAGATGCGGGTTACAAGTACGATCACCATCGAGCAATAACAACGCCGCCTCAGTTAATCCTGTCTAATACTCATCCTTTTCACCTCTATCTCCGCATAGGCCAATTGAATCCCACCTCCAAGCTTGTTATTGTGTCTATCCGAAACGAGCAATCCGTAGCCTCGGCTCATTGTCTTCAGTCAAGCTGCTGGTATGGCTATCAATGCCTTATCCTCCGTACTATAAAATAAACCACTTGCTGAGATCAAAGGAGAGCGAGTGAACTGGGAGCTTGATGAATATTCTATAAAGAGCGCTCTCGCACATACTATCTGGCTCAACCATTTGGAGATGTTGAAAGCTCGACTTTCTACTCATTACGGGCTAGTCTCGTTCGCTTTAGCGTCATCGCAAGCTCAAAGTCCGCGACGACCAAGTCCGCGACCGGAGAGCATCTTTGTGTCAACAATGACAACGATGAGGATTCTACATCCTCACTACACGCCATCCAAGACTGCATTGATGTTGCATTCGCAACCCGGAGGCTGGATACAATCCTGTGGGGCAGTTTTAATTTTGCGACTCAGAGGATAAAGCCGCTGCGTTGTTCTGACATCGACAAGCTCCAACGATTTGTTGTGGAGTTTACGCTTGACAGTTCGGCTATCGCACAGTGCGACGCGAAGTTTCCAACAGGCACCATCAAAACACCGCACAAAAGCAAGAAGCGGCTCCTACAGCACCCACCAAGACTCGCCAGCAGTATTCCTATTCCCCTCAACATGGGAGGCCTTGACTCTTCTATTTCCGAGCTCAATCTCTCCATCGGCAAGCCGAATAGACGAAAAATCTTATCTCATCCTGAATCAAGTGACTGTTTGCACCAGCCACACACGTGACCTGAAACGCTCGCCAATCAACGCAGTAAGGGCAAACCCCAAATTCCACGAACGAGGTGTGGCTTAGTTTTCGCTCGTTTGGTGGAACAACCGTAGTGCCCACTCTTAGACTACGAAATCGATTCCGAGAACCCCACGTACGGTCCGCCAATTCCCTTCCTCCCCTCATAACACATCAATTCGCAAAAATGGCGACAGAGCAAATGGTACGAATTTCTGCGAAAATCTCGAACGAACTCTCCCGAATGTTGAAATCCCGAAATCGACCGCAAGTCCGCAAGGAAAATTGGAAAGAGATGGGAAAATGAAGGGCCGGGGAAGATTGGCGCAAAAGCAAATTTAGAAACTTTGTTTTGGCGAGGGACGGAAATCTGGGGTTATGACGGATTTGGGACTTGCGGAAACGATTTCGGACGACATTTCGGCTTTGGAGAGGAGGAATTGCGAATTTTGGGGCTGACGGGAGTTGAAAATAGGTTTTGCGTGGAACCCTTGAGGGTCACAACGGATGGGTCACCTCCCTTGCCACCTCTCTCGAGAACCCAAACATTCTCTTGTCTGGTTCTCGTGATAAGACCTTGATCATCTGGGACCTGTGAGTAGAAACCGCTGGCTTTGGTATGCTGGGATTTGGACTGATGGATGTGCTAGTACCCCAAATGATGCCGGATCTTTCGGTGTTCCAAAGAGATCGCTCCACGGCCACTCTCACATCGTCTCCGACTGTGTGATCTCCTCCGATGGTGCTTACGCTCTTTCCGCCTCTTGGGACAAGACCCTCCGTCTCTGGGAGCTCTCCACTGGTGTCACCACCCGCCGTTTCGTCGGCCACACCAACGATGTTCTCTCCGTTTCCTTCTCCGCCGACAACCGTCAAATCGTTTCCGGATCCCGCGACCGCACCATCAAGCTCTGGAACACCCTCGGTGACTGCAAGTTCACCATCACCGATAAGGGACACACCGAGTGGGTCTCTTGCGTCCGCTTCTCTCCAAACCCACAGAACCCAGTTATTGTTTCTGCTGGTTGGGACAAGCTCGTCAAGGTACGGAATCACCATTCCCGCAAGCACATTTCCACTTCCTGGCCTCTTATGATGATTTGTATATTTTGTATTTGCTACTTCAGAGGGACCATCTATCCCTATGAGACAATTATTCACCATTTTCCTGATTTTGCCCACAAACTTCTCTTTTCTCGCACACAAACAACCAGTTGGATGAGCAAGAACTAACGAGAAGAAATAGGTTTGGGAGCTCGCTTCCTGCAAGATCCAGACCGACCACATCGGCCACACTGGTTACATCAACACCGTCACCATCGCTCCAGATGGATCGCTCTGCGCTTCCGGAGGAAAGGACGGAACCACCATGCTCTGGGATCTTAATGAGTCCAAGCATCTCTACTCCCTCAACGCCGGTGACGAGATCCACGCCCTTGTCTTCTCGCCTAACCGCTACTGGTTGTGCGCCGCTACCGCCTCTTCCATCATCATCTTCGATCTTGAGAAGAAGTCGAAGGTTGACGAGCTCAAGCCAGACTTTGAGCCATCCAGCAAGAACTCCAGAGCCCCAGAGCCAATCTCTCTTGCCTGGACCGCCGCTGGCAACATCTTGTTCGCCGGTTACACCGACAACGTCATCCGTGCCTGGGGTATCATGTCTAGCGCATAGAGCGAAAGAAATTGAAATGAGGCCACGGAAGGGGTCGTGGGGAGGTGCATTTTTTCTTTTTCTTTATTCCTTTCTGTACGCGTTCGGTTGTCTCCAGGGTTCTTCTTTCTGCTTTTCTGTGCATGGCGCCATGCTTTGGGTTCCTCATGCTTCCGTTTAAATAGGGTTCAGTTATGATTGGCCATAAGGATGGTAAATGTTTAATCTTTATGGTAGATAAGTCAAGACCGGACAAAATTGGAGTTTAAAAGGGTTCAAATCATCTTGTTTTATCATCTCATGGCAAAGGGCTATTTCGCGTATTTTTTACCATGCAAATAGCTTAATCAAAAAAATCTCCAAAATACGTGGTTGTGCTTGTGCGGTGCTTTCTTTCGGTGGGTTGGTTCTTTGTGATGTTTTTTGGCGACTCTTTACTTTTGCATCTCGTCTCTGACTTTGTCACTTTGTCCTGGGTCTTGCGTGTTTGCATGATTAGACGTTTTTATTCTCTATTCATATCGTACAATTATACTCCGTAGACACCGAAAGACTTTTATACCCTCTATCATCTCGCAACAAGTATATACAGGTCTGGTCATTCTCGATTGTCTCTCCAAGATGTCCAACCTACGAAGTCTCATCCTCCAACCTCTTGATGGCCTCTTCCGCCCTCTCCACTCCCTCCTTCATGCCAATCCCATCCGCCAAACTCCTCGCCTGCTCATACTTGTCCCTCGCTCCTCCCTTCTCTCCCAACAACTCTGCAATCTCTCCAAGATTATACAAAGCTGCCACACACGCCTCATCACACTCCTCTGTCCGTACCGGCGGCTTGATGTTGTTGTCAATCTCCAACGCCTTGTTGGCCCACGTCTGAGCATCCTGGAGGAACTCTGCACGAGAACGAGTAGGCGGGAGTGGGTGATGAGCCAGTGAGCCGGAGAGGTTCGTCATGATTGTTACTTGGTGGCAGGTATTCGGCGGAACGAGGGAGAGTGTGCGGAGGTAGAGGGGTGTAGCGAGCTCGGGCTTGTTGGTCGCGGTGTAGTGTGCTGCTAAGGCTGTTCGGGTGTCAGTGATTAATCCATAACCCGAGAAAGCAAGGAAAGAGAACAGCCATACCTTCCAGCGCACCCCCCATCTCCTCATTCGTAAACCTATTATCCCTCCTAACCACCTTCCCCCCCTCCCCATCATCCACCTTCTCATCCGGCTTCTTATCCTCCTCCCGAATAGGCCCACCCGCCGGCATCACCTCCCTCAACATCGTCTCCACCGTCCGTCCCAACACCGCCCCCTCCCTCCCATGCTGCCCCATCCCCCCCAACGTCCGTCCAAGCAACACCCCCGTCCCCACCGCCCTCTTCAACAACCTCTTCTTCTCCTCCCCATCCACCTCCCCCGCCACCTCCACCGCCCTCATCAACTCATCCCAAACCCCCCACAGAATCTCCACCTTCTTATCCATCCTCCCCAGCTCATCACCAACGTATTCCGCAAGCGCGAGTTTCATACCCGTGACTTCGTCGCTGAGGGCGTACATCCCGACCTCCTGGGCGGCAACGAGCGCCTTCTGGAAGTGGGCGATTGCTTGCGCGTGTTCGGAGCGGGACTTGAAGAAGAGGGCTTTGCGGAGGGGCTGCGAGACGGCGTCGGGGAAGTTGTGGAAGGTGCTGTCCACCCAGGCGTAGTATTGGGTGAGGGTGTAGGTTATGCCGACGATCATGAAGACCGAGCTGGAGGAAGGATAGAGTTGTCAGTATGCCGGATGGCCGATGGTTGGGGGTAGTGGTTGGGGGTATCCTGGGATTGAGGAGATGTCTGAATGATATGACAGAGCGGACCGGGATGACTGGGGGAGACGTACATTGAGATGGCGATTGCGGCGGGGACTCGCATGTTTTTGAGGTTGCCCGTCTCGCGCTCATGCTGAATCCTCGCCCTCAAATTCTCAAACAGCGTCCGTCGTTGCTGCCTCACTCCGTGTACTCCCAGCGTCGTCCTTGCCGTAGTGGGGCGTACCGGGCCCGTTCTGAGAAGCTTTGACGAGGCATTGGCGGGCAGTGATGTGAATTGGCGCTTCGGCAGCGATTGAGCAACCGTCCGAGTCGTCCGGAGGGTGGGTAGTATCGAGCGAAACATGCTGGCTTCTAATGTGTGGTGGAGTTTTCGAGGGGACCCTGAGATGGAGGTGAAGGTCCTGACGGTGACGTAAATTTTTCGGCTGTGCGTTAGGCGAAGGGGCGCTAAGCCGGATTTGGGGGCCGCTGGCCTTGAGACACCACGACAACCATCGTCAACACATCATCAACAAATCGTGAAAATACAGTACGGAACAAAACAAGCATGTGTGGACGTTATGCTATGCCCATGGTAATTTACCTTCCAGTCATAACTACTTGAGGATTAGAAACTAACTCCTCCCGCAGCGCCCCGCCGAGCTCCGCCAGCAAATGCGTCGGACCAATATGCGAGTCGACCGCATGATCCTCCGTGGCCCAAACAACCAACAACCTCGACAAAGTTACAACGTAGCCCCGACCTACATCGAGCAGGTCTACCGCGCCGTCGACGCTTCGTCACAGGCTTCGGACCGGTTCCAAACCGGCATTGACGGCTACGAGCTTGGCGGCGAGGTTGATTCCGAGGGCGTGGAGGATGGGAGGGAGTATGTCTTGCAGAGTATGAAATGGGGTGAATTTCTCCCCAAATTATCTATGTTTCTCTGCTAACGCAGAAGCCAGGTCTTGTACCAAGCTGGAATAAACAGCCGCAATACTTCTCCTCGCTGCTCCGCACCATCAACTGTCGAGCTGACTCGATTGCCCAGAGCGGGAGCATGTGGACCTCCATGAGCAACACAAAACGATGCATCGTCCCGATGGAGGGGTTTTATGAATGGCTGCCCAAGGGCAAAGACCGTGTACGCCACCCTTACCAATTCACTTCCGTTACCAACTCGCTAACATGACGCCAACAGATCCCCTACTACATTTCCCACCCCACCCAACCGCTTCTCTACCTCGCCGGTCTCTACGACTCTGTCATCCCGGAAGGCCAGACAGAGCCGATCTTCACCTACACCATCATCACAACCGACACGAACAAGCAGCTCTCGTTCCTGCACGACAGGATGCCGGTTCTCCTGGAGCCGGGGAGCCAGGAAATGCTGGATTGGCTGGATCCGACGGTGAAGCAGTGGAATTCGAAACTGCAGAATATCTTGAAGCCGTATGAGGGGGAGTTGAGGGTGGAGCAGGTGGGTATGGAAGTCAATAAAGTCGGGAGTGATGGGAGGGAACTTACTGTGCCGGTGAGCGAGAAGAAGGGGTGTATTAGGAATTGGTTTGGGGCGGGTGCCAAGGTTCAGGCGAAGAGGAAGGATGAGGTGAAGAAGGAAGAGGAGGAGCGTCTGGCGCAGTTGAAGAAGGAGGAGGAGGAGCGTCTGGCGCAGTTGAAGAAGGAGGAGGAGGAGCGTCTGGCGAAGGTGAAGAAGGAAGAGGAGGACGATTCGGCAACACCAACAATAGATGGAGAGAATGGAGCGGAGGAAAAGACTAAGGAGTATACAAGGGACGAATCGGTCAAGTTGGAGCCGGTAGAGGACAGCATCAAGTCCGAAGAGCCCTTGGATGTAACTCCGGAACATCGTTTATCCGAGCCGAAGCGAGAGGAAACCGAGATTTCACTGGCCGTCGACGACAACCTCGATGTTCCCAACAACGGCAAGAAGAGGAAAGCAACGCCGGATAGAGATTTTGAGAAATCACATTTAGAGGAATCGGAGCCGGTACCGAAGAAACAGCAGAAACTAGAGGATTCGTTTCAGTATTCAACATCCGGCTCTGTGTCGGCAAAGAAGACACCACCGAGCAAGAGTCCAAAGAAGACGTCTGCTGGGAAGGTAACGCAGGGGCCGGTGGGGGTGCCGAAGATTACGAGTTTCTTCAAAAAGTAACTTTGGAAGGTTAATCCTGGGTGATTCGGTGGTGATGGAGGTTCATAGCTGCTTTTGCACTCTGGGGTCGTACTGGTACGGCTTGAGATGACCCTTTATTTTCCACAGAGAAGGAAGCATGTTGGTTGCGTACTTGCATAACAAGGACGAGGAGATTGAATGTTATTCGACTTTTTCGAAAGCGTCCTGCTGCAGAGCCGTCCATCATCACTACGTTAACTTGTTCTTCATAGCATGCAGAGAAGGAAGCATGGCAGAGACGTATTCAGGATAGGTGCATCGAGAGGTCTACCTGTATTCGTACGTACATTCGGGTTGTCGTTAATATGATAATGCTAGAGTTATACCCAATCGAGGTTCACATTTCTGCGGTCAGCAAGAAGTCTTTCGGAAGAGTGCATCCGGAGGTGATGATCAACATCAGCACTAGTATGGTTCCGCCATTCCCGATCTATGCATACTAACTACGGATACAACTGTGAGAAGTTCTCTCATGAACAAGGCTTCATGGTACCTCGAATTATCTTTGCCTTCATGACACTGTTGCTAATTTGAGATATCTCAGGTATTTAATGGATCTCTTTACATCATCCTCGTCATAGCTGGTCTCTTCGTGTGTAACCTAGAGATCACGATAGCTTTTCGGTGTAGCCCACCCTGCCGAGCATTACCAAGCACACTTCTCGAGCGAGGCTTTCGGCTGTTGCTGCAGTTGCACCACCTCCACTATCGTCCATTAGGGATAGTAGCCTGGATTTTCCAACTCTCGCTTGTCGTACTTCGCCTGCGGCACCCTGGATGTGCATGATGGATTGCGCAACCCTCTCCATGCATACATAGGAAGGGAGGTACATAAAGGTACTAGTATGGAGGATGGGGACGTTGAGTGAAAAGGACATGTAAGATGCATTGATGTGATCAATGGGTAGTGGTATTGTGCAGCTGGCTCTGACTTTGAGAGCAGTTGAATTCCTGGTGAGCTTCCCGGCTATCAGGACTGATCGTGATACTGATCCATATACAAGTACAGGTCAGCTCTGATGTTTCGGACCACCCTGCGATGAATCTGTAGTCAAGCCATGATTTACGCAAGTGGTACATACGTCCACAGCCCTCATCAGGGGAGCAGGTAGAGGTTGACAGCCGCTTGGGTAGGTTGACAACCTACTAAAAATGTTGCCGAACACTTAGTGTTAAGGTAGCTGAGCGCCTAAAGATGTTGACGAGGTTGAGAAATTGTGATTGGCCAACGCGTTCAGCGACGTTCCCAGCGATTTTGATAAAGTCTGTAAGGATATTGAAATTGATCGGTGTGATTAATAGAAACATGGCGACTTCGGCTTTCAGAGCTCCGGGCGATTATTTTGGTGATTACAGCACTGATTATACGAGATCGAGCCCGACAACTCCAAAGGTCCATGGCGAAGGTGTTTACAGATAGCTAAACTCACTTCTATTGGCAAATTGAGACATGTAAAAAGAAAACTCCCAGCACTTTCTACTACCTATCTAACGGCTATTTAAGAACGAACTCAATAGTAAAGATTATAGGTTTCGTCATCGATTCTGTTGTTAACAACGAAACCTCGAGCGGTCTCATAGATATCCGTAGGCGGTCTGAACGGCTCTTCAAGGTGATGGGGGGGGAGGATCGGAACTACAGAGACACCGCGAGTAATCCACTGGATCGGTATAACGAGGAGGCGCTGAGGCGCCCAGCACACCTTGAAAGTTCTCCTCCACACCTGGTTGGTAGACCTGTCCATGAATGTTGTAGGTCTGACGGCCGCATACTCTCGTCTGACAATCTCTTCCTGACCTTCTGGGCTGGTAGTTGGAATCTCGAGAACGAACATCACTTCCAGCCGAGCAACAGTCTCATCTGCCATCACCGTTCGGCTCCCATCTTTGTAGGCAATGAAATCGTGCCTTGGAGGCTTTCCGCTGAAGTTCCTCATGGGTGTACAGTGGACCACGTAGTGGTCATCGACTGTATCTGGCTCGTTGAAGATGAGTCTGGGAAGCACCAGTGACGGGCGTGGAAAGGCGTTGAGAGTAGCAATCGTATCGCGCTCGACAAGGTCATCTCTATGGAGCTGTCTCAAGAGATCCCTATCACGACTGAACATGTCGGCCAGCGCACCTCCCAGGTCTGTAACCTTAAGATATCGCTCGATCAGGTCGACAGAATTGAGCTCGGGTTCTCCAGGTTTAGGGTGTATAACACCCTTAAACCTCATGGAAAGCTTCTCAGAAAGTGGTCTCGAGCGTGATTCCTGTGGTGCTAGGGGGTGGCGGTATATGTGGGCGGCGACATCTCTTTCGTCTTGTTCGTCCGTTGGAGACGGGGATCCATCCTTGCTGGGAACAGATGAGGTGTCCAGAGTGGCATCGTTGGGTGGTGTAGACGAGGATATTCCGAGTGCTGCGTTTGCAGCTTGGAGGTGGGCCTGCCTTTCTTTTTCCTCCTTCCGCTGTTTGGAGATCAAAGCCTGTTGCTTCTTTGCTTTGATGGCGGTCTCCTTGGGCTTTAATACAGCTCGGTTTCGGTCTGCCCAACGCTGCATATCGAGCTTGGAGGTGAAATATCCGATGGAGTTCTCAATATCGGCCCGCACTTCACCGGTTAAACTGAGGTTTTTCTCGAGTAGATCGAGAAGCTGGCGGTGCCTTACACGCATCATTTCGAGGTGGTGAACGTATCGGAAGACCTGGCCCTGGTATTCTTTCTTGGAGCTGTGAGAGTAGCCTTTCTTGTGGTCCTGAAGATTTCTCTCGTTCTCACTGGCTGACCATGCCTTGAGAGCACCAAATTCCATGGTTGCGCCACAGAAATGGGTCATCAGGTGCATCTTTATGAAGGAAAACGAGGAGGCGTCAGCGACTACCTCAGCCCTTATCTCACGGTTTCGTCTGTTCTTCTCCGCAACAGCTTTCCGTCTCTCTGCTGCGGAGGTCTTGCTGGACGAATTCGAGCGGGGCCGACGAAGCTTTTGTTCCTTTCTCACGAGTCGTTTAACAGCAGCGGTGACCTTGTATCCACGGAAGACCTCAACGTGCTCGAAAAACTCCAGCAACGCAAGATGCATTTGGTTGAGGGTGCTGGCAGCGTCGAATGTGGTGTCCGAGGCGTTAAAACAGGGGAGATCGTCTCTCACTGTGTGGAAGGAGTAATAACTCAGGGTATGAAAGTCCACAAGAGCCGAGATAGCCGTGAGTGCCTCTTGGAGTTGATCGTCAAGCTCAAGCGCTCGCTCGTCGTCGAGAGCCTCCTGTTCTAGGCTACGTGAACGAGACTTTGGACCAATGTACTTGTCGGTGCGGAAGGACTCGACGGATGCCTCCAATACGGCGAGAACAAGCCGAGCAGCAACACGGTACTCCGTTCCCTGACGCTGGATAATTTCGCGCCAGCCTTTGTTTGGCTTCCTGGTCAGTCGCGGATGTGGGGATAGCTCCACCCAAAGTGTGTCGAACACATGGTTAAGAGGCTTCAGCTCTTCTACCATGGTTACAAGCCAGTCCATAACGTGCTGTAGCATGCCGATATCGAGCGTGTGTAACAGATCGGGTTTCCATACACGATCATATGAAGCCCGTGGCATCCTCAAGAGAGCGTTGTCAACCGGTAGAACGTTGTTCGCAGCACATATTCTTTCTCCGTTCCTAACGTTTGACAAGGCTTCTCTGGCCTTCCGGCTGTCGGCGCGTGGATTGGGGGTGTTGGTGCCAGCTATGGTACGACCATAGAGCTTTGCTTTCTGAAGGTTCTCCACAATGTTCTCAAGGACTGGTTGGAGCCAGCCCGTCGGTCTCTGAGGGTACTGAATGACTGGTAGACTATCCAGCTCAGTGGTAGGGACCTGACAGGCGGGGCAACTGTTTTTTGATATTGAGAAAACTTTAATCACCTCCATGTAGTCCGCCAACCACCCCACCACTTGTACATGGCCAATCCTCCATTTCCCGTCGGGGCACAGCACTTTGATTCCTTCTTTGTGCAGTCGAGGGAGATCCTTCAAGGCATCCGCAATGACGGCTTGAACAACCTCATTTGCTCTGAACCTCTCCTGCTTACGCGGATTCTCCGCAGAGGAGACGTATTTTAATTTCTCTGGGAGCATTGCCAGACAGCGCCAGCAGCCATTTGATGGGCATGCTCGATAGTCTGGGTCGATGTTCCAAAGAGAGAAGTTGAGTGGGTTCATACTAGCATCTCCACAGTACTTGGATAGCAAGAATGATGCCTATGACGAAATGTCCAGGCTCGCCAGCAATCGTATCGACATGCATTTGTTCTTCAAACCACATGTCTCCAGTCCAAGGGGGGCCGATGACACGAATTTTTGGGTCCTCGGCCTTATACCAGCGTTCTGGCATGTAGTGGAAGTGAGGTGCCAGGTACGTCTGACTGAGGAGATGACGAAGGACGGTTTCAAAGTCCCTGACTTGATAGTCGACCCGTGGAAAGCCAGGAAACCTACCCGCCTTGAAGAACTTCGGGGTCCAGAGCGACGCGGGAAGTTCAGGTTCCAGATTGTCGAGCTTCTTCAGAAGTGTCTGGAAGCAAGTGAAATAATTGAACCCTTCTCTTCGAACGGATGCACAGGTGCTCGCGCCGACTTTTGGGGCGGTGAGTACACCTTGTTGAAAGAACCAATCGACCATTCTCTTGGAGGTGCCATCCGTGTGGAAGAATGTTGCGAGTTTAAACTCATGGCCAGTTGAAAAGGGATGCCAGATGTTCTGCACCGTGGGATCAATCTCCTCTAAGGGAATTCGAGAGGCGTCGTCGACGTCAAGGATCTTGCACTCGTGCCTGTACAATTCCTTTACAACCGACTTTATCTGGATAGGCCTGAAGCGAGGATTGACCACGACACAGACGAGATCTGGTCCGAGATATCCCGTTGGCGTTACGGTCGGCGTCGATGATGGTGATGTTGTTGAGGATCCAGAGGGGTCATCCGAAAGATCCTTCGGAGTCTCGAGGGGACCTTGCTGCGGTGGCTCTGGAGGGATAACCTCTTCGCGACGGGAGGATTGAAGAGGGTTTGAGGGCGGCAGAGCCAGGCGGGGGGGTGCGGTTCTAGATACAAGGGCCCCTAGAGCCGAACTCTCCGTTGTAGAGGGGATCCCGTTGTTACCGGCGTGGCCATTTGCTCGGTGTGCGTCTAGGAGTGCTTGGAACCTTCCATCGTCTTGTCGAGTAAGATCTGCTGCCTGCTGGGCACGCCGTTCTGCGTTCTGCAACCGCCTGTTGTGGTAGTTTTGCATATGTTTGAGTAATGAGCCCTCCCGCTGAAAAACGTGGTTGCCACGGCAGAAACGGCAGCGAAGCATAGCCTGACTAAACATATTGGAGTCCTTTTCGAGAGCTATACATAATCGGTTAGCAGCTGTAGCTACACTTTGTGGTGCTTGGGAGCACAACCTTCGAGATTCCAGCCGTAAGTTCAGCTTGCTGAAGTGATGAAAACTACTGATTCCGATAGCTGTACAGGATCGGTTAGCAGTTGTAGCTACACTTTGTGGTGCTGGGGTGCAATACCTTCGAGATTTCAGCCGTAAGTTTGACTTGCTATAGTGAAGGAAAATATTGGTTCAGAACCCGCAAGAAGAAGAGTTTGAAGAAGGGTGCGGGCGCTGAACACACTTTATTGGGTATTGGTGGCAACCGTTGGGGGGTGGGGGGTGCACAGTGTAGGACACATGAATGCAAATCTTATTGCCGAGAACATAGTGTAAATTGTGTGGGGTGATAAGAACTAAAAATCCAGAACATTAACGAGTGTGACGCCGCCAACCCCGCTGGAGGTCTCGACCCTCGCTTAACAACCATGTGCCCAATCCGGAAACTTCTCGTCAAACTCCTTCAACTCTTGCTCTGACTGCAATTGAGAAGCTCTCACGGTCTCATAAACAAGAGCTGCAAAACTCCATAGAGCGTGATAGATAAACCTCCCACGCCTGGTCCATAATCTCCCATCGACTGCTGTTTCCTTCCCGAGAATACTCCTTATCCTTCTGGGCAAGAGCCTCGACCTCCAAATCTGCGTAACAACAAAGTGTATATCTTGGTCAATCTTCTCTTCATCGTCCGAATCCGGGGATGCCAGCAACCAT